>PNEQ01102259.1:0-10010 GCA_003012365.1 Medauroidea extradentata | reverse complement strand
TAGTGTATAGCAAAATATTTTTCACAGACACTTGGGTAAGTTAGGCTGCCTATTAACTAGGGCAGAGTATAGAGGAAGAGGGAATAATATTGAGAAGATTCAGATGAGCAGAAAAGAGCAGGGAGGTAGTCTATACTTGTGAGGTTGGTGAGGGAGAAGAATTTACTCTCAGAAGAGTTGAAGGTGAAGGGGATTGGTATGTTTAGGAGGGATTTTGTAAGTGATTGAGGAAATGGTTAGAACTTGTTACTGCGCAGTTGCCTAGTTGCAATTGTTTGGGTTCTAGCTTATGACTAAGAGAAAATACTGTTTTTTCAGCTCCCTAACTATTACCAAGAGTATACAGAACACAAACAGCTAAATGGGCCTATGTAGAAAGATACAAAATAAGTTAATGTGACATCCTCGTGCAAAAGGAAATCTGCCAACATTATTCAGAAACTAAAAGAAAAACACACATGTAAAAACTGAGTATCATTAAACTTAATACAGCTCTTAAAATTTGTATTGTTGAGGCTTGTTTTTTTTTTTTTGTAGAATAGCCTATATGAAATAGAAGTTCTCCTGTAAATTTGATTAAAAATTGAATATTTTGTGAATTGGCTTTTTTTCTCTTCTTTTTTTCATGTGGAGACTTTGAAGAATGCAGATATGGGCTTACATATGATCACAAGCCTCAACTAACAAGAATTTGCTCCACTGCTTCTTTATTTTACATGTGCTTTGTATTTATGTCATTGTATTTTGTATGTAAGCATGACTTTTCAATATTGTACACAAATAAGAGGATGAAATAAAATAAACTAAAATTAAAGATTTTGGCTTTGCTACAAAATATTTGTGCCTTATAATGTTCCTTTTTCCACATTATTAGCCTCTCTTTACGATATGTGAATAGAATTTTTTGAATTTAGTTTGTGTTGAATCAAAATAAATTTGTAGGTGTTTTCACAGCAGTCTTAAATAGCAATTGTTTATGGTATTATATGTCAACTATAAGAGCCTAAAAAATTAAGTATATTTTGCCTCATGCAGATGAAAATTAAATAAATCTGTATTAAATTGTATATCAGTATATCTTCTACGCTTTCATGCTAAACAGTCAGGTCAAGGTAAGTGGGAAAAAATGTATCCAAGCCTATGCATGAGGTGTAGACTATGCAATGGAATAAGTTGGCCAAATTTTAGCCCAAACAATTTATTTTAAGCCACTTTTTGGTATCAATTATGATGTAAACTGTATGTGAGCTATGAGACATGACATTTTCCTTAAAGTCATATATGTGTAATATATTTTTTAAACCATTCAGTTTGAAATAAAACCTAAGAACAGTACATATGAGAATTGATTATAAAGCATATACATATTTTTAAAATAGGGATGCATAAAACATTGAAATACTGATTAAAACATATTTTTTTCATAAAAAAAAATGTACTGTATTGGGTCAGTTAAGTCTACAGTAGCGCACTTCTCAAATTATACTGTTTACTGGCAGAGACAAATTACTGGTACCTACTCGTAAAAGACAAAGTGTGTCTGCACTTGCTTTGCTGGTGCATTCAGCTGGTTGCATGGTGAGTAGCCTAGAACTTAGATAAATACTTGGTATTGCACAATGTTTGTGTGGTGTTCAAATGATGTATTTTGGTGTATATTTTGGCAGATTAATAGTGTTTTTTCTAGAAATGTTTAAGTTTACCTTATTTAAAAAATAGGTATTCTTTGCTATCATATGTTGAACTAGGTTGGTGTAGTGGTTGAGTCTAGATAAGAAGTTATACTTAAAAAATATATAAAACTTTGTACAAAGGCAGGCAGCTAGGTGGGTGAATGACAGGTGAAGAAGATAGGAACATACACCCAGCGGTAGGCATGAAGGAATTGGGGTGGAAGAAAGTGATGGTCAGGATACACAAGGTCGTCAATGAAGTACAAGGTGGGGATATTTAAGTTTATTATTAAGTAAGACAGAGCATAGAGGTAGTTGGACTAATGGTGTGTAAATTCAAAGGGTGAGAGCGGAACAGAACGGAGTATGCAGTCTGTTCTTAGGAGGTCGGTTGGAAAAGTGGAATTTTCTGACGGGGGTGTTGGTAATGGAGAATAGGTTTGGGAAAGGGTTGGAAATGTCTGGCAAGTGAGGAGGTAGGATGTATTTGACACTGGGCTGTTTCCCCATTACAAGTGTTGATTTAAGAGTTGTTATATTCTTATCAGAATTTTTTTATTTAAAATATTAGTTGTGCATAGAGTATACAGCAATGTATCACAGAAATTAGATTTATGGGAAATTTGAATTTTGGCTTCAGGATACATTATATTTTGTCCTAAATAAAGTGTTAAGTAGCTAGTAGATAATTTCAGTTTGTAACAAACTGGGGAACTTCAGGTTTTAAAGGCTTAGTGTGTAGACATTTATTAATTTATAAATGGCATGGGCAAGAGATATATAAAGCAACACAGTATAACCTACATAGGTACTCTGCTGCAAAGTGACCTTAGGTAAAAAAAAAAAACAAGTAGAGAGAGTGGTATGCTGTAAAGGGTACTGAAAGGAGGGAGCTTTGAGGAAAAGAAAAAAGCATACTGTTTGATGGTATGGTGGGTGTTGGAATATTCAGCTAGCCTATGTGGAATTCGAGATGTAGATTGTAAAGGTGCAAATATGGGTGATAGGAAACTAGGAAGGTAATTATAGGCCATCTGTAATTATGATGTAATTTCAAAGCTGTGGAGAGGGAGAATGACGAGGGTTACATTGTCACACAACTCGGAGGGTATATTTAGGGGAAGAGGTAACAATTGTGAGAAGAATCAAATGGTGTAGAGGAGACTGGAGAGTGGCAAGCAGTATATGCTTGTAAGGTCAGTAAGGGAGTGGTATGTTTTGCAGGATGATTTGGTGACTGAAAGTGGTTGGAAAATTAGGAAGGGTTTGGAGAAGGTAGGCTTACAGTGACAGGAAGAAGTGATATTGCAGCAGATCAACAACCCAATTGTGTTTATTATTTTAAGATCTAAGTTAAATTGTGAACATTATATTTGCATATGTTGCATTCATTATCTTGACAGTATATCTTTATTACAATGAAAAGCACTCGCCATACTCGATTGTTGGACATGGCTAGGTAGGCCTACCTTATTTTTCAGAATATTGGATTATTAGTCACTCAGGAAAATAGGTTAACACATAATTGATTATTTATTCACGAGACTAAAACAGTTTAGCAATTGTTCTTACGAAACACAAGCCCAATACACAAAGCACTTGTGAGCTTACAGGTTTGTCAGTATTGGCTTTTCTGTAACTTACTCGGACATTGTGAGCACAGCTTTTAGAACACAGTAAAAGATAGAATTATAATCCGCGGAAAAATATTAAACTGTGTTATATGGTTATTATTGTCGTTTTTAATACAGTTGAACATTAGGGAATAACACGTTTTACAATTTATGATGTAAGAATAATACCATCAGAATCGTAATTTATTCTCTGTATATTTTTTGTGTGGAATCATTTAAAACAGTCGCTACTTCCTCCTAAAAGTTGTCGGCGACACTAAAGTAAATTCAGTTTTCGTTTTAGATTGATTTCGTTAGGGTTTCTGCAGTATTTTAGGCCGAAATACATTAATTATCCACTGAACGAGTGTTAGATATGATACTTACGAAAACAACTCATTTCGCGGGAAAAAAAAGTCAAGTGAAAAACAAGTACGTCACTGTTTTAAACGCTTCCTATTGGCTAGGAGTGTGACATCATAAGTAAGATCGGGTGATCTCGGGTCACTTCGTATCTAGGCCAGATCCACACTAAACTTCATGAAGTAGCAGACAGGCTCAAACTTAAATGCACTAAGCATACGAAATCTAGTGCCACTTGAAACATCCACTTGAGCAAGTACGAGTGGAGACTTCAACTCAAGTCACGACTGTGCATACGGCCCCTAGCCTTGTACCTGCCAACTACCACAACTGCTAGTAGTTGGTGACATCACGAAAAGCAGTTCAGCCAATCAGAGACCACCAGCCACCTGCACTGCCACCAGCAATACCAATTCTGCCAGAGCCTTTAAAATTTGTAGTGATTTAAACAAATTCCTACATGAGCATTTACTGTTACTTTTTGTTATAATTCTAATTATCTTTTTTTTTTTTTTTGTAATTTAAGTAAATAAGCTATTTTTCCTGAATTCCCCCAGAAAATGACCCCGTAACTCAAAATGGAATGTACGCTTGCAAAATATAAAGTTTTCAAAGCTTCTAAAGTGCAAGTGTTTTTTAATGTATGAAATACAAAACAAAAAGAACTTAACTTTTTACAAAGTGTTTGTAGTTGGTCATTCCAGTTGAGTGTGAAATCAATGTTAATTCTCAAGAATCTTGTTTTCTCTACCATAATTAACTGTTTATCATCTAACTTGTAACTAAAATCATACACATTTTTTTAAAGGAATAACCAATGACTGAAGATTTATCTATATTAAGTACCAATTTATTAGTCTTAAATTAGTCACGACCGCTAAGTAATAGGAATATGTGGTGCGCTCTGGAGAAGTCGGAAACGTAAATCTTTCAAATGTTCAATGTTGGTCACGATACATTACCGATAATTTTAAAGTCTTTGAAATTTCGTACAGAGTTGGTCCCCTGATTCTGTTCATAGAGTAAATAAAGATTCTGCGTTGCTCCATGGGTAGTGAGGTGGAAAGGCGTTTCTTTAAGAAAAGTTATAGGACTAGATAGTAATCTGTGTTCGCTCGCTTTAATACCCGAATTCGACATAACTACCTGAAATTATGTGAAGTAATGCCGCGAGCTCTCATGCCGAAGATTTGATAATAACCGAGTCCAAATAAATCCCTGCTGGTGTTCGTCATGGCTTCATCGAATCGAGGGATTCAGATAGGATCGGCGTGGTTTCAACGAAAAATTAATCTTAGACCTCAACACAGAGGTGTACATTTAGTGACTGAAGAGATTCTTAGGCAAATGCCTGAGATATGCCAGTTTTCTGTTGGGTTATTTCATGTCCAGAGTAAGTATATCGAACCGGTTTTCGTAGTCGTTGCGTCTTGTGTTCACTTAGGTTAGTAATATTTCAATGTTTGCTCCTGTTCGTGTCTAAAAATAAGTTGGGCGGTAGGTGGCCTTACATAGCATGTACATATTATATTATCACTCAAACGTCGAAAAGAAATCGTTTGTGCAAAGTTGAAGTACATTGCAAATATTTGTTTTAGCTGGAAGTATTTGACAGAATCAATTATAATTAACGTTACGCAGTTCAAAATTTGTTTCAGACTAGATATTAACCGTTGTATTTTTTTTGTTGTGAATTCATAAGTAAGTAATGTTAGGTGTAAACGAACTGTTAGCGAAATGTTGTGTTGGTGACAGGACGGTCGTATGAGATGTAACTGGGCTATTGTTGTAATACAAGGCAAATGGGAACGGACGGTAGTTTGCAGAATATACCAGCAATACTTTCTCTAAGGCAGGCAGTGGGAATTTTTCTCATCTAAGACCTCAGTTTGAAAACTGTGGGAAAAATATCAGTACAATAAATATACAACTTTTCCTAAAGATGGCTTCAATGAAAGTAAACAAATTCAATTAACTATTAATATCGGCTGCTACTGTAGCAAGTACAAAAATATTAAAATGTTACATAACAAGAGATTTGTGCAGTAATTTTCAGTAACTTGACTCGATACTAAATACTGTAAAATGATAACTTTCCGTACACGTGACGTGGGATGTGACTGATGTTAATACTTACTTTGACAAATATGTTTTTAGACAGCATGTTAAGCAAAACTTAAACTTTCTTGACGTCAGAGATGGTGTTGTAGCTTCATATGAGTCGGCCCTCGTGAAATAACTACAATTATGATGTGCTTATGAAAACATAGAAGGTATAATCTTACTCAGTGGTATTGGTCACGTGACTGGATCTACTTAGTTGTTGGGTTATTCGGGCCGACGTAAAATGGAACAAGAGAGCAATGGCAACATTTTTAAAAAATACTGCTAAATCTGCAGAGGTGATAATTTCAATTGCCAACCTGACAGACTGTTGTTAGACCTGGTTAAACACTGCAGAATACCCTTTTATACTGGTACAATATATGTTTATAGAATTATAATTGCATACCTACTTGTTATAGAGCAAACCCCTAAAAATTTACGTAGCAATATATTGCAAAGTAGAAAAAGTTCTCTTGCACATGACCACTGCTTTTTGTAGTAATCAAGAGTTTAGTAAACACAACTAAATAGATAATGTAAAAAAAAATTATCTGTTTAGAAGGCCTACGAAATTAATTAATAATTTAACTATACAATATTTCCGTATCTGAAATAGGCTATGTTTTTTGTCAGCGTTTTTACTTGAGAAACTTGTCCAGACTTCTCACCTACCGGCAACAAAAATTCTGAAGTCCAACAGCATATTTTTTGTGAAAATGTACTTAAAATGCCTAACAAACACATTTCCTTTCCTTAACACATGCAGAGGCATGTGAATATTAATTTTTTATGTACGCTTTCCTGTATATCGGCTGCTAGCGACTGTCTACTGTGCTCTCAAACAGGGTAGACCTGAGTGGAACTGGCAACAAAATTGAGTTGAACATTTCAAGTTCTTGCGGACCGGTAGGTTTATGTCATATTGTGTTCTTGTCCAATTTTAAAGTGATGTCTACCTTTTCAATAGATCCAACGTGGTTTTAATGAGTGCCTCTTGTTGCAAGGATGTGAACCGTAGTGTGCGACGTGGGGAGTTGGAACCTTGTAACTGACGGTAGATAGAGCTACACTGTGCGACATTGATTGAGAAAGTAACAATACAGCAAAGCAGGGCTGTGAAGTCGGTAACCAGAGCTATCCACTCCTGACTTCCAAGTTTTTCAACTGTCCGACTCCACCAAGACCAAGACTCATTAACGATGTGACACAAGTGGATTGTCCAATGTTTGTCTTCACAATACACTAGCAGTGTGCCCGCGGCTTTGATCATGTGTGTTGCTCGCGGCAGATGGGGGTACTTAGAAAGGTACTGGGGCGACTCGATGATAGAAAAGCAGAGGGACCAGATGGTATTGGATATATAATGTTAAAGATGAAGGAAGGGGAGGTGTGCAGGTACCTACAGGTACTCTTTAGCAAGTCACTAGAACTTGGTAAGTTGCCAGCAGAATGGAAGACTGCAATAGTGGTTCCCATTTACAAGGGGGGAGGAGAGAAGATGAAACCAGCCAGTTACAGACCAGTGAGCCTAACATCTAATGTTGGAAAAGTTATGTAGAGACTGGTGAGTGAATATATTGTGAGGGTAATGGAGGAGAACGGGAGTATGGACGATAGACAACATAGATTCAGAAAGAGGTTCTCATGTGAGACGCAGTTGGCAGGATTGATGGAAGATATAAGGGAGGCTATGGATGGGAGTAAACAGGTGATGCGTGTTTTGTGGATTTTGAAAAGGCGTTCGACAAGGTGCCACATGTAAATTTAATGTTAAAATAGAATGAGTTGTTGGAGGATAAGATGGTGGTAAACTGGGTGGGAGAGTATCTGAGAGGAAGAACCCTGAGAGTAAGAGTAAGACACACATCTCAGAGGAAGGAAGGGTAACATCAGGGGTTCCACAGGGTAGTGTTCTAGGACCCCTCCTCTTTTCTGTCATGATGGGGGATTTGGGCATAAACATCAATTGTAGGGTTCGTCTTTTTGCAGACGACTGTGTATTGTACAAGGTGATTGGAGAGGGTGGGGGTCTGCAGGAGGACATAAATTGGAACAGTGGACGAAGGAAAATGAGATGAAAATTAACATAAATAAAACTAAAATTTTGAGATTTACACAGAAAAGAGAGGTAGTCAGAGAGACATATAGATGGAGAGGACAAGAGATTGGAGAGGCGAACAGATATAGCCTAAGTATTTGGGAGTTATTCTTCAGGACGACTTAAGATGGAGCGAGCAAGTGAAGTGTGTTACAAGTAAAGGTAGAAGAGCGCTGGCCCTGCTGGGAAGGGTGTTAAGGGGCACAGACAAGAAAGTGAAATAAAAGGGATACAAAACAATGGTGAGGCCCGTCTTGGAGTATGCAGCGGCAGTCTGGGAACCGTACGTGGGAAGGGAAGTGGTAGAGGTGGAGAAGGTGCAGGGAAGGGTTGCTAGGTGGGTCACAAATAAGTGGAGGACACAGGGGGAGAGAGAGGAGGATTTCAGACCATCAGTAATGGTAAGAGGACTGGGGTGGGGCACACTGCAAGAGAGGAGGAGAGTGGAGCGGCTAGTAAGGATGTTTTAGGTGGTGAGGGAGGTGGGTGGGCTTAACTGGGTGACAAGATACAGAGAGGTATATTCAGGGGAAGGGATGATCATGAGTGGAAGATACAGAGGGTGGGGAAGAGGACGGAGAGAGAGAAAAAAACACTATGATGATGAGAACGGTGAAGGATTGAAATGAATTGGCGAGGGATGTGGTTAGGGTGATGGGAGCGAGGCAGTTTAGGAAAATGTTGATGGGGTCGGAAAATCGAGAAGAGGTAGGTTAAGCAAGTCTTTGTCACACCAGACAGGTAGCTCAGTCATAACGTGTTAGAATGACAAATCTGCTAGTTGAACTAACTCTGCAGCAGGATAAGTAGCTATAGCTGTCCACGCGAACAGCAGTCTTAAGTCTTAACAGCAACTTCACCTGGGCCTTATTATAGCACTGCAAAGTTGACGTTGTGGGGGTAATTACAGACACCTAAATGTAAGAGGTTAAATGAAAAACGTCTGATTTATCCTGTGCACAACCATTTGTGACAGTGCCCTCAATTACATATTGTCAAAATATTCACTTGAAGTTTATTTAATTAGAAAGTTTTGGTGGGAAAAGGTTTTCCAAAAACACATTTGGTGCCACAACCTTGAGATTAGATAATGTGTTCTGATGTTGTCGAGGAACCTAATTAGAAAGTGAACTGCATTATCCATTTTATCCCTTTTAAACAACTATAAGCAAATTGCACTCATTCGATCTGCCTTGCAGTTTTTGTGTTTCAGAATTGAAAGTTTGCACGCAGCTTTTACCGGAGTTTGAGCTCAGAACCAAAAGGGTCATTCCATGTCAAATCAACGAAAAAAAAATTCATTTTCAACCTGACCCCTTCCAATTTTTTTTATATTTGGCACATATTTAGTAGTCTATGAAAGAACTTTCGTCCTAAATTTCCAGCCTTCTACTCTATTTGGTTTTGACTCTATGGCATTTTTAAATTTCCATCATTTCACTGTTCACAGATTACATAAAGTAAATTATCTTTGCTTCTTTGCAAGATACAGAATTCTATCTGGGCTCATTTTAAAGCTTTTTTTGTGAGCTTTCCATTGATGTCAATATCGACTGGGTCACAAAAATATTTCTGTTCAAGGTCGTTCAAAATAAAATTTGACCTTGAGTTAATCAAAAAATGGTATTTTTAAAAATTAAAAAAAAAAAATATGTGTTTCTTATGTATGTTCTCTATGTGCACCCCAAACTTGAAGTTGGGACGGCAATGGGTTCACTGGATATTAATTTTTATATAAGCATGAGTATTGGCCAGAAGCTGCATAATTTATGTACAAATCATTTAATTTACAATATTGCAATACAAATGTTGTCAAATCAACTGCAGGCTATATTAGTAAGAGACATAAGTAAGGCAATGACAGTTAAACACATTTAAACATTAAAGTTATTATATAATTAGACTTACATAATTATGTTAAATACCTTTTGTGATAAGTGAAAAATTTGGACTGTACTGTGGAAAATCAGTAAACCTTAACTCACCTCTCTTAACTGATGGCTTCCAAAGATGAAATACTGCTCAGTACTAAAGATAACACATTTCATTTAATAACACTACCTTCACATTGTTTGTTATCGTGTAGTAACAAATTAAAGGCAATTAAAAAAGTGAATTTTTTAGCACCATCACTCACAATTTAATTGGAGAATACAC
>PNEQ01102258.1:0-10010 GCA_003012365.1 Medauroidea extradentata | reverse complement strand
CTTGTATGAAAAACAGGGCCAGAGGAAGTTTTCTCAAATATATTTTAGCATTACATTGTTCCATTGCCTTACGTGCACATAGACAGCTCTAGTTTATGGTTACGTTAATGGTTGTGTCTTTTTGGCACAGTCAAATAAGGGACACAGACAGAGAGGGGGTCCAGACCCCTTTTACCTTATGGAAACTGCTAAACCAGCATTATTTTGCACTTTGAAAATCAAAGTTTTCCTGGGGGAAGATATTCAGACCCCCTCACCCCAAATTTAAACTCAGGTTTAGCACTACCTAAGCACAAATCCTCGCTACGGCTCTGGTCAAATGAAATAGACTATGCACAATGTTGACAGTTAAAATATCCCATTATTCCATGAAGCAGAGCTGCAGGTGTGCACGTTAAGGCATGGAAAAAATTGGGTCAAAAAATCTTTCCACAAAAATTTCCTTCCACTAGACATAATGATTATTTGGTGTAAGATAAATGTCTGTGAGGTCTCATAACTATGATCTACTCAACTGTCACAACTCACACACAAAATAAAACCAGTCTTATAGGGCCTATAGAAACTGCTACTGTAGTGTACGCACAACCATTCTACCTAAATACTAATAACCTGATTTGTTGCACCTTATCGTTACTCCCCTACAAAACTAACCTACGGTACCTATTTTTTTGGAACCTGAGATAAATTAATATTTAATAATATCTTTCACTCATAGGGTGCCCATAGTTTTAACTATTCTATTGTTTTTAACAAATGCTTTGTCATGTTATCAGCTGAGAAATAATTATTTTCATATGAAATGTGACACCCAATTTATTTAACAGCATTTTTAATTCTTCAGGAAAGTTGCTTATCATCACAAATAGGCCTAACTTTACCTGTAATTTTTAAAGATAAAGTCACAAGGCTATTTGTAATAAGTAGGGTATCCCTAAAACAACAGAACAGGATCAGTCCTAATAAACTACAAAAACATCTAGGCCTAATCTTAATGCTGACAAGTATGAGTATGACACATCATAAAAAATTTACTTTTGTTCTGACTGGTCAATTATCTGCAGCTCTGTGCACTTTCGTGAGTACCCATGTTTTAACACAACAATAATTTTATTGTACTAATGTCAGTGTCAAACTCTTAACACATGTTTTAATTTAACTTACACTATTTTGGGTTTTGGTAGTATAGCCTACTTTGTTTTATGCTGATAAGTCTGTAATATTCAGACACAATTTACCGTTTCAAACAAGTCATAATAACCACATAAAATAAATTCGCAGGTAACTGTAAACAACTGCACCTACAAACAGTAAAGAAATATTTAAAAAGCAAAATAAACTTACAGAGTAATGCTTATTTACTGTGCATCACTTGCAATTTAACTTACTTCGAGTAAGCGGTTACTAATCTCTGAACATGTAAACAAATGGTTTAAGGATCTTCTAAGCGTTAAGGCAATAATTCAACCACAAGTCTTTGAGTTGTTAATCTTTCCACAATCTAGAGAGTTAAGTATATTTTCAAACCATTAAGGTATAGGTACCCAAACAAACATTTGTGACAAAAGTATGTTACCAGACACAAACTATCACATGTCATTTACTTCAATTGCATGCCATAATCCACATTAAACCCCAACAATCGTTCACACATTCGCATGCAAATCTTTTAAACGTGACACAGATCATTCCATCGGTACTTTTTAGCAACCGAACTACTATGCAAAGTAACACTTACCTTCAATGCAAACCACATGATCCCGAATTTGCTGGGTCACTAGAGGATCAGGAATAAGTTCAATCAAATCGTAGATGGCATAAATTGAAGGATGTACACTTTCAAAACGTTGAATTTCTTGCCTAATGGCAAGGGAATTGTTAAGATACGGTTGCAAATGTGGTCTCGTATTCATTGTTTATGTTGCTGCTTTTCATCACACACAGTATTTTAACAATAATGCCAAAATAAAAAACTACAACCGTTGTTACCTGGCAAATTTATAATTAGAACTAGCAAAAAACAATAATCAACAAACAGACATTATAAAAATACAAAGTCTGTAGAATTTTCTTTTTCCATTTAACTGATATTTCTTCAAACAGTGGAACATTAAAAGCACCATATGTTACGGAAAACAACCCGTTTTAACATTCCTGTAATTTTTAAAACACAAAACTACTTCGCACGAACCGCCACAAACGCACGAACGCATCTGCCAAAAAATTAAGCAACAAAAATATCTTGACGTATTCATAGATAACTACACACAAACGAGATATCCAGCTTCTTAACAAAGAAAGCACAGTCTTTAAAATGTATAGAAAATCATGATTGCCCATTATATGGCACGATCGTGAGTAAAACATATATCGCCCTCTTTAACTAATATAAGTTATATGAAAACTCAATGAACCGTGTAAAATTCTTTATTTTATAACTAATTAGGAAATAAAATTTCAAACGGCCGTAATTTCTCGCTCGAAATAGATTAGCACTTGAAATATTTTTTCCCGTGTGTAACTAATTTAGCTTCATTATTTGCAATGCTCAAGTTTCTCGTAACTTGTGTATTTTAGGTGGTACGAATTTTTTTGTGCTTCTAATTAGTGATTGTTAATGAATTTCGACGCGGACGCTGTAAGATAGCCATGAATGACGTCACATGAGAAGTACGGGAATTGTTCCGTATAGCTTATGTAGGTTAATAATTTCGTACATTATATATGTATTATATATATATATATATATATATATATATATATATATATATATATATATATATATATGTGTGTGTATATATATACGTATAAGTTACGGTGAAAATATTATGGATATCGTAAATATTAGTCGATGAGTGGGCACATAGACAATTAATTTTCTTAAATAATGACAGTGTCTTGCAAGTAATGTAGAGTCGGTGTGCAAAAAAATTTCGCGAATTAGGAAACTTTTGCTACCTACGTAGTTATTTACGAGATACAAATACGAATAAATAGTACATGGTGTACGGATTATAAACGGAAGATATACGGATATTGTTCCGTACACCTACTAGTGGTATTTTAATTTTTTTTCCTTTTTTTCCCAATACCCTCACAGTGTCGTAATATATCATTAAAGGCGTCGAGGAAATACTTTCTCCACTTGCAAAAGTTGTTTGCTACCTTCGTACATTAATTTGAACCTTTGAGTGTGTAACAATAGTATAGGATATACGGAAGGTATACGAAAGGTATACGGAAAATTGTTCCGTACACCTACTCGTGTTATTTCTATTTTTCCCTTTAAAATACCATCACAGTGTCCTGTAAATTATTAAGGGGGTCGAGGAAATACTTTGTCCACATGCAAAAGTGTTTGCTATCTTCGAACATTTTTGTCGAACTTTTAATCTGTAAGAATAGTATAGGATATACGGAAGGTTTACGGAAGGTTAACTGAAATAGTTGGGTGCGGCTAATCGTGTTATTGCAATTTTCTTAAAGCCTGCATTAAATATGAAACTCTTATCAGCTGAGCAGAGTCACAAATCGCTATTGAAAGTTATATTGTGACGTTTAGCAACCGGCGTTACATGAATGGAATGTCTGAGCGATTTATTTCGACAACACTTGTTGCTCGCATAAGAATGCCAGTGGAAGTGTTGGAACACGATTGACTTGATAGGTCACATTCGGAATAGTTTTTTAAAACCGTCACAGTGTCTAGAAACTGATTAAAGGGGATCGAGGTTATACTAGATTAACTTAAAAAGTGTTTGCTACCTTCGTACATAGTTTTCAACCTTTGAGTGTGTAAGAATAGTATACGACATACGGAAGGTTTACGGAAGGTATAAGGAACAATGTTCCGTATACCTACTCCTGTTATTTCAATATTTCCCTTTCTAAAAACCTCACAGTGTCTTGCAAATTATTAAGGGGGTCAAGGAAATACTTCCTCAACTTGCTAAAGTGTTTGCTACCTTCGTACATTATTTCCTAACTTTAAATCTGTAGGAATAGTATAGGATATACGGAAGAAATACGGAAGGTATACGCAAGTTATACGGATATTCTTCCGTATACCTTCTTCTTTTATTTCTATTTTCTTTAAGCCTGAGTGTGTGAGAATAGTATACGATATACAGATGATGTACGGAAGATGTACGGATGATATACAGAAGATATACGGATGATGTACGGAAGATATAAGGATGAAATACGGATATTCTTCCGTATACCTTCTCGTTTCATTTCTGTTTCCTTAAAGGCCGCGTGCGTAAGAATAGTATACGATATACCGTATACCTAGTCGTATGATTTGAATTTGTTTATTTCCCAATACCAAGACAGCGTGTTGTAATTAAATAAAGGCGGTCGATGGGGGAATACTTACTCCACTTGCAAAAGTGTTTGCTACCTTCGTACATGACTTTCAACCTTTGAGTGTGTAAGAATAGTATACGACTTACGGAAGGTATACGGAAAAATGTTCTGTATACCTTCTAGTGATATTCCTTTTTTTTCCTTTCTAAATATCATCACAGTGTCCTGTAAATTTTAAGGGGTTCGAGGAAAAACTTTTCCCACTTGCAAAAGTATTTGCTACCTTTGTACGTTATTTAGAACCTTTTCATTTGTAAGAATAGTATAGGATATACGGAAGGCATACGGAAGGCATACGGAAATAGTTGGGTGCTGCTATTTGTGTTATTGCAATTTTCTTAAAACCTGCATTAAATATGGAACTCTTATCAGCTGAGCAGAGTCACGAAACGCTATTGTAAGTTATATTCGAACGTTTAGCAACCGGCGTTTCGTGAATGAAATGTGTTAGAGATTTATTTCGACAACACTTGTGGCTCGCATAAGAATGCCAGTGGAAGTGTTGGAACACGATTGACTTAATAGGTCACATTTGGAATATTTTTTTAAAAACCGTCACAGTGTCTTGAAACTGATTGAAGGTGGTCGAGGCAATATTTTCTTAACTTGCAAAAGTTTTTCCTACCTTCGTACATTATTTTCAACCTTTCAGCATGTAAGAATAGTTTTTAGGATATACGGCAGATATACGGAAGGCATACAGAAAATTGATCCGTATACCTACTCGTGTTATTCCTATTCTTCTCTTTCTAAATACCATCACAGTGTCGTGTAAATTATTATGGGGGTCGAAGGAATACTTCCTCAACTTGCAAAAATGTTTGCTACCTCCGTACATTATTTCCAACCTTTTAATCTGTAAGAATAGTATAGGATATATGGAAGGTGTACGGAAGATATACGGAAGGTAGACGGAAGGTATATGGAAGGTATATGGATATTGTTCCGTATACCTTCTTCTTTTATTTCTATTTTCTTTAAGCCTGAGTGTGTAAGAATAGTATACGATATATGGATGATGTACGGAAGATATATACGCATGATATATAGAAGATATACGGATGATGTGCGGAAGATATAAGGATGATATACGGATATTCTTCCGTATATCTTCTCGTTTCATTTCTGTTTCCTTAAAGACCGAGTGTGTAAGAATAGTATACGATATACCGTATACCTAGTCATATGATTTGAATTTGTTTATTTTCCAATACCAAGACAGTGTGTTGTAATTAAATAAAGACGATCGATGGGGGAATACTTACTCCACTTGCAAAAGTGTTTGCTACCTTCGTACATGAACCTTTGAGTGTGTAAGAATAGTATACGACATATAGAAGGTATACTGAAAAATGTTCCGCATACCTTCTAATGGTATTCCTATTTTTTCCTTTCTAAATACCATCACAGTGTCCTGCAAATTATTAAGGGGTTCGAGGTAATACTTTTCCCACTTGCAAAAGTGTTTGCTACCTTTGTACGTTCTTGTGGACCTTTTATTCTGTAAGAGTAGTATAGGATATACGGAAGGTATACAGAAGGTATACGGAAGGTATACGGAAATAGTTGGGTGCTGCTATTCGTGTTATTGCAATTTTCTTAAAACCTGCATTAAATATGGAACTCTTATCAGCTGAGCAGAGTCACGAAACACTATTGTAAGATATATTCGAACGTTTAGCAACCGGCGTTTAGTGAATGGAATGTCTTAGCGATTTATTTCGACAACATTTGTGGCCCGCATAAGAATGCCAGTGGAAGTGTTGAAACACGATTGACTTGATAGGTCACATTTGGAATATTTTTTTTTAAAACCGTCTCAGTGTCTTGAAACTGATTGAAGGTGGTCGAGGCAATACTTTCTATCTAACTTACAAAAGTGTTTCCTACCTTCGTACATTATTTTCAAATTTCAGCGTGTAAGAATAGTATAGGATATACGGAAGGTATACGGAAGGCATACGGAAAATTGTTCCGTATACCTACTCGTGTTATTCCTATTTTTCTATTTCTAAATAATATCACAGTGTCGTGTAAATTATTAAGGGGGTCGAAGGAATACTTCCTCAACTTGCACAAGTGTTTGCTACCTTCGGACACTATTTCCAACCTTTTAATCTGTAAGAATAGTATAGGATATACGGAAGGTATACGGACAATATACGGAAGGTAGACGGAAGGAATACGGAAGGTATACGGATATTGTTCCGTATACCTTCTTCTTTTATTTCTATTTTCTTTAAGCCTGAGTGTGTAAGAATAGTACATGATATACGGATGATGTACAGAAGATGTACGGATCATATATAGAAGATATACGGATGATGTACGGAAGATATAAGGATGATGTACGGATATTCTTCCGTTTACCTCCTCGTTTCATTTCTGTTTCCTTCAGGCCGAGTGTGTAAGAATAGTATACGATATACCGTATACCTAGTCGTATGATTTGAATTTGTTTATTTTCCAATACCAAGACAGTGTGTTGTAATTAAATAAAGGCGATCGATGGGGGAATACATACTCCACTTGCAAAAGTGTTTGCTACCTTCGTACATGACTTTCAACCTTTGAGTGTGTAAGAATAGTATACGACATACGGATGGTATACGGAAAAATGTTCCGTATACCTTCTAGTGTTATTCCTATTTTTTCCTTTCTAAATACCATCACAGTGTCCTGCAAATTATTAAGTTGTTCGAGGTAATACTTTTCCCACTTGCAAAAGTGTCTGCTACCTTCGTACGTTATTGTGGACCTTTTAATCTGTAAGAATAGTATTGGATATATGGAAAGGTATACGGAAGGTATACAGAAATAATTGTGTGTGGCTGCTCGTTATATTGGAATTTTCTTAAAGCCTGCATTAAATATCGAACTCTTATTAGCTGTGCATAGTCACAAAAAGCTATTGTAAGTTATTATGCTATACAATCAATTGTAATATGTGTGTCTGTTGCAATCGTTCACACTTATTGCAGCATGGAAGAGTTCAGGCATGCTCGCCGTAGTCCAGCTGCGGATGCACGCGGATCAGACGAAGAAGATGATCACATACCGCCAAGCGGTACGGTGTGTCCAAGTGTTGGGTCCGTTGCCGGTGAGCAGCCGGACGCGTCGACGGAAATGAGGGTGGCCGCCGAAGAAGACGAAGATGTGACGCGTCTGTCACCGGTGATGCAATTCCCTGGTTCCTTGGCCTTGTCCGAGATTCGCCAAGTTGAGAGCGAACGAAGGCAATCGGACGCAGTGGCTCACGATGCACCTCGTACAACCTGTGCGACAGGTGCTGGTGAAGACGGCGAAGGCATGGATGTTGGAAATGTTCCCGTGGGTCACGGTGCCGTTCGTAGTCAAGCTGGCGCCTCGCAATGGAGAAGGGGCGGTGGTGTCATCCAGGTGAGCCGAGGTGCCGGCCGTGCCAGGGTGGGGGGTAACGCAAGAGGATGTGGAAGAGGCCGCGGTAGACGTGCACCACCTGACGTCGTCAACGATGACACTCGAGGAGGAGACGACGACGTAGCAGAAGAGTTGGGTACGTGCGGGCGGAGGAAGAAGATTGCGTGCTTTTTCATCACTGTTTTCGTGCCAATCTTGCACGACGATGTGAGAAGAGAATTCATAGAGAAGTTCGAGCAGGACGACATAAAAGAATACGCCGTGGGGCTAGAGAAGTTCAGCACTGGCCAAGAGGCGGCATCGGGGTAACATTTCCACTGCTTCGTTAGGTTCAAGGAGAGTGCCAAGAAATTTCTCGATGAAATGAGGTTATTGGTCAGAGCAGTTGTCGGAGAGGGAGTGCACATCGATGTGCAAACATGCAAATACCCTCGTAACACCAACAAATACTTTTCCAAAGAATATGACGCCGTACTGTTCATGAACATATGCGAGCAGAAATTTCATTTTGCGTACAGGAGCCGCAAGTGGGCTTCGACCGTGTGTTCTTTTTCGTACGCAGACCCCTTCCTCTTGCAGCACGCCAACTCGGCCAATTTGTTGAGAAAAATCCACCAAGAAATAAAAAATTCAAAAAACAGGAAACGCACACTGCATCGAAATAGCCACTTCACCTTACGGTTGGGCTATGGATATCGTGACGTGGTTCAACAGCAACAAGGATAGACAACTAGATCGTAGGCATCACTTGATGTTGTTCGGAGAGTATGCATCAGAGGGGATGGCGTTCGTGGAAACGAAATTGTTCGCCCTTGACTTAAGTGATGTGTACATGCCTTCTTCGTGTAACTCGTACGCTTTTGGAGAGCTGTACAATGCACAACATAACTTCGTGTTGTTCGACAGTTTCGAGACCATTCAGTACGAACAACTGATGCACATAGTGAAGAGGCTGTTGTCAGGACAAGAATTTGTGACGGACGTAAAGTTCTAATATTTGCGTCGGATCAAATTCGAAGGTCTTGTCATCATGGTCTGCTACACGGACTATGTGCCATTCGTTACCGATGTTCTGAAGACATGGTTGCACATCGTACATTGTTACGAACCGATGCCGAACGGCGGAGAGGTCTTGATAGATGGTGGTATTGTACATGACCCAGCCTTGGACGTCGATTTTTTCGAAAACATGTTCGAGCATTATCACGACGCCGATCAGTCATCTGTGCAACTGTCGAGCAACGCGGACATGGTGCTGGACGAGACGTGAACACAAATGGTGATTGGCTTGAAAAGAAGTGAAACACATGTACACCTGTAAGAAGATATCGCATGTACGCCCGAATTAAATGTAGCCCGCACGTACCCGAAAACGGCTGAATTGCAATATGAGGTTTTCTTTTCCTCATCGTCATCACTCCTTCTCGACACGCAAATGTAACAATAAACTTCTGCATGCATCTCAGCCATAGTACTTTAACTGTATGTAAACACAGATGATGATCATCAGAATAGTCGAAGCCTTCGTACGTATCGGTACGGTCGAGTTCACCTTTCATAATTATGTTAGAATCGATGGATTACCGCCGCAGCGGTCATAAGTACGGGCATATGATAAAATGGAGCGCAATTACATACGAGCGTAACAAGTGTTGCATGCTCACAGTATGCACAATAGCGAGCGTGCGATGGTAACAGTTACAAAATCAATTATTACCAGGCATAACGACGAATATTCTTCGGCTAGGTGTCGCATGGTTCCGGCACTAAAGATGTACACATTGTAGAGTAAATGTTGCCTTTCAAGTCTCCATTTTGTTGGTAATTCTCAATGATGATTGACGGTATTGTTTGTTTGTAGCCGGACGTTTTGCATGTTTTGTCTAAGTGTTACAAGTATGTACAAGGTTGGAATTTTTACAGGGTACCAATGAATGCCTGGTCGAGATTCGTAGACGACGTCGGTGGTAGTAGCAAAATCCCATGGCACCTACGCGCCATCATGTGGAAGAGCTACATGAGGTACACCGACAGAATTTGCGTTGTGTGTTTTTTCTACGGCAATGGGTACAATTTCGAGTTTCTTCACGACATTTTAATGATCACCAACAGGAGTTACAGGAACAGGGTGGATAAGCAGAGGAAAGTGAAAGACCTTTTCGAGTGGCTCGACCGAGATGACGAGGCTGGCGCGATTCGCCGCAAGAAGTACGTATACTTCGATTTGAGTTCCAGGAAAGTCT
>PNEQ01102257.1:0-10009 GCA_003012365.1 Medauroidea extradentata | reverse complement strand
ATTGCGAAATTTTTTATTGGACAATGGGCAGCATTGTGGGAACAAGTAAAGGTGTTGTGAGCTCAAGTAATGATGAAGTAATGAAGTTTGTAGACTTAGTGGTTTAAACAGAGTGGTTATTGTTCTGAGTTTATGTTTAAAACGTAATTTCAACTAATAAACCTAACCACATAGGCTACTTAGAACTTGTGTATTAAACGTATTGAAGCAAAGAAATGTGTTGATCAGATATAAAAACATATTTTATGAAAGGCAAAAAAATTAAGAATTTCCCGATCCCGTCCCGTTTCCCGAAAGAAAAATTTTTTCCCGCCCAAATATTTCCCGACCTGAAATTTTCATTTTTGCACAGCCCTAGTTCTCGACGATCTTGCAACTCACCTCTCAGTTTCTGCTCAACCCCCCGGTGTTCCTTACATAACTCACTCGCGAGTGTGGTAACGCGGTCCTGCCTCAGGTCTTGCCTAGCCCCCTAGACTACCTGACTTACAACTTCAGGTACTAGGTACTTCCCCTACTGTCTTACGTACTGCCTCGCTGATGCTCATGCGGTTTTCCCTCTTTAACTCCTTCACCATCTCCTTGAACTCCGCCATAACTAACCACATCATCAACTGTATAGACATCGTGTTAGGTGTCTCGCAACTCAGTCCCCCTAAATCTAGAACGTTGTCGTTCTATGGTAATGCCGACTCATTCAGTTACACAGTCTTGCTAGTAACGGGTGTGGTGAGTCTCGAATCCTGACTGCTCGCCATCATTAAATTCAAAAATATACAGCAACAATTCAACCCCAAGGAAGGGGCTGCTCAACCTCCCTAATTTCATTCAAAATTGGCAGACACACGTCTGTGAAGCTACTGCTGGCCACTATAATTACGGCAAATATTATCTTTAAAAAATTACTTTGTCAATATCAACAATATGACTTATCTGACTCAACAAAGGCAAAATTATTGAGCAGACACTCAAATGTTTTATACTGAACACTGATTTAATACCATTTGGGCTCATTCAAATTACAGTTCAAATGCGCGAACATCAACATGACAGCATCCAGCACGAATATATTAGAGTGTGCTAAATTACATGACAGACTCTAGCAAAATGGCAACATACTCTCATACATGAAACCTCTAGCAGCCTAAACATTACTATTTAGCTGATCGCCTACACAAAGCCATCCTGCTAAACACTATGCTATATCAAAATAACCTCCGGTTGCCCGACTCACCTCACTTTTTCCTCACACTGTGTCCCTGCCTAGGCGAGTGGGTTTGAGGTGGTTAGTACTAGGCATGAAATTGTCGACTAACAAACAGTCCCACGATGTCCTCTTCACCAGTTTTGCCGGTCTGGAATAGGCCTCTGCTTGCCTAGATTGCCGCGGTTAGCGCATCCACCCCTTGAGTTGTACTGCTTTCTAGCTCATGCCCCAAGCATTGCGGCACCAGAATAGATTCCCAAATAAAATTGTGAAAGAAGTGCTCAATTTTTTTATGTGTATTATTGTAAAACCATCTTTGGTTCAATAAATTTACAGCACAAAATAGACGATTTTCAATGATGAAAAGGGAAAGACTGTATTTTTAGGATAATTCATGTTTTCCTTTTTATTATTCTCGTATTAAGTGTTGCTAGTTAATTTACCTGGGTATTATGTCACAATGAAATTAATATTGCAGATTTTAATACGGTAGCAAGCATTTTAACAAAAACAATTTTGTTTCTGACAAGAATGGTTCATAAAGACAGAAATATTCAATAGTCTAATCAGGAAAATGAACGCAGAACAAATTTTCTTCAAATACAGTCTTTAAAAAAATTTCTATAATGTAAATTTTATTGTATGCAGAGAAAAAAAGTAAAATCAATGTGAATAAAGTTGTTGCATGCACAAATAGCGAAACGTGAAAAATCACATTCAAGATACTGTAGTTAGATTATTCAAGGTGATCATCCTTAAATCATGCTTCTTTTTCTTTCAAATTTCTTATTCCTTTTCCATTTTGTGAAATGTCATGAATAAATTTAACCCCGCAGTTGAAAGTGTCACAGCATTTAAAAGTACTGGAGGGTGAATAGCCTAAAAAATGACAGACCTTTATTGCACTAATTTTTTTGTACACAAAGCACCTGAATTATGATTGCAATAAATAATAAATTATGCTGATAAATTGGTTTCCCCCTTTCCTATTCATATGCAATTTTCATTTTTGTTAAATGAACCGCAGAATGTTCTATGTTCTATCAACTGTGGAGTTTCATCCATAGAATCAACTGAGAGATTCAAAAAACATAATTTAAATTAAATTTTGAATTAAAGTAAGATGTTTTCCATGCTATCATTAACTGCAATAATATTTGTTGGATTGTAAAAAAAAGATGAAATTATAGAAATAATAATGCAAACGTTAACAAAATTATTTTACCAAAATTGATGATACAGCAGGAAGGAAATACTTAAACCGGTGCTTGTAGCAAGAAACTTTTAACAGCTCATGTGACGCTCTCATCACTTGTTCACAACTGCGCCACTGACAAGCGTACCATGTCTGGGAAGGCAGGTAGGTCTCTTGAGCAGAAGATTATGCTGAACTTGCCTACCAAAAATACATTTAGTTTTCTAATGCCTTGATATCCAGCCTCAGTTCCAGTTTATCAGTCCATGCAACCTCCTATCTGAACTGCTAACCCCCTCCACCTTAAGTAAACTGTTGGAGATGGGAAAATTATGTCTCTCATCTCCCCTCTTTTTTTTACCAAATTTTCCCTCCATTTCCCCACATTTACATTTCAGAATGACATTGGTTTTGTTTGTGATAAGGAAAAATGTAAACAAGTACAGTAGATCTACAATTATCCTAATGAATTGGGACTGAACCCTATTCGGATAGTATAAAATTCTGATAGTAGGATTTTTTCCGAAAAAATGGTACTTATATAATGTATTTTAAAGAAAAAGAGCTTATTACCAGTACTATCTAATTCACGGACACTTTGCCTGAACTTGAAATGTCTTAGCCGGCCGTTACTTGTTTTAATGGATGAACAGCCAAGCTTCTCATCCACGATCTTAATTGGAACAGAAACTGGGTTTCCCGTAGAACCTGCCAAACCACTTGAAAATGGCACCTTATAAATCTTTGTTTGTTACTGCCGTCATTGATTTTCTTGAAAAACTTCCATCTTTGTTTTCAAGCTCTCAAACAAACATTAAAAGTGTAGGTTTGCTCCTTTTAATACCTGAAATCGTTGCTTGTCCGACACCGTCATCTCAGACGACTGTTTACCCTAACTCTTTTATCTTATTGCTCTATAATTTTTAGTTTATCCGCTAACAATAACATAACATACTTTCTTTTAGTAGCCATGGTGAACGACGAAATGCACTAACAAACAAAACGACAACGTGAAAGTGTACTGTCACAGTAGCAGGTTAACGATACAGTGACTTATTAATCAAAACAAACAGAAGCAAGTGGCCTGGGCCTGCCGGCGACGGACGACAATGTAGTCAACATACATAATAGAACTGCATAATGAGATGGTGCCTCATCATCTCAATAATGTTTGCGCCACACCTATACTAGCTTAGCGGAGGGAAGGACAATAGGGCGCATTGACAGTTCATTATTTTGCGAATTGCAGTACGTGTGTATGTACGTTTCCATCTTAATTTTTTTCCTGAAAGTGATTCGGATAATCAGCGATCCGGATAGTCGGAGCTAGGATAATTAGAGTTCTACTGTAGACCCAAAGTGTCAAATCACTTTTTTTGCATAGTAATTCTCTCATCGACTAACAGAAAAGTTGGTTATGTCCCTGGACTCTTGTGTAATTATTGTAGAAGTCCATTATAATGCTGCAATGAGGAGACATTTTCATCTTCATATAAGTGGTTCTGTGATATACTTGGCACAATTGGCCTTCGTTTATTCAGGTTGGAGGACACAACATCTGATAAATATCTATGCCCCATTTTAATTCTATGTATCTCCTTGTTCCAAGGATAATTTATTTTCTTGAGTTGTACCCCATTTGTTGGCTATTTGAAATGTCCCCTAACACAGAGGCAAACAGGCAGTGCCAAAATATAATTGAAGGAATTACGTATGTGATAACTTGTGGAGTTCAGAGGAAAAACGGATAAGGTGGAGGAGAAAGTGTGTAGGAGAGCGCTACCAAAGTGAAGAGACGTAGGTACAGTAATACCAACTGTTTCCTCATAGTCGCGTATGCGGCAGAGACTTGGGCAGCAGATATACAAGATATTGTACGTTGCCAGTAAATAATCAACAAAAGTGTTTAATGGTTTTTGCTTGTGGTAATTATGTACTGTGTTTCAAAATTTAACCACACACACTGAAAGTCTGAAGTTGTAAAGGATCATCCTATTGATCTACGACTACAAACTGTACGGATACCAGCACATATTCTAACTCATGAATTGTGTCAATATTTAGCTGCTCACCATCACATATTTGAACACTTTATTACTGGAATGTCCATTCGTAGTGGTTGGCCATGAAATGAATTCTAGTCAACTTTGTAACTCATGTAGAGATGGTGAAATTTCACTAATTCAATGACCTACATGTTAGAATCCTACGCGTACTCAAATCCTGACACCAGCTGCTACTCAGTGGAACAGCAGACAATGAACAAATAGACAGGGCTCAAGTATGTATAGGATATTTGATTCTGACATGCAGGTCATTGATTTCGCAATATTTCACCATCTCTATACGAGTTACTGAACACACAACTTGACACATATACAGGAAGAAACTGAGAAAGGAATCGGCCATGGTCTATGTTAAGGAACCATCAGAGATTATGCTCAAAGCAATTGCGGAATAACCATGGAATACTGAAATTATGTTGACCGGAGCTGGAAATGGAAACCTACAGCTTTATTAATTAAAATTTATAAAAACACACATATTTTTTTTGTAATTAAAAAAAAACTGCCGAAATGTGCTAAAGTTTCTTTAAATTATGAACATAATTTTGGAGTGGATTATTTCACTTCAGTAATTTAGTTGGTTTTAACTTTGTAAGTATGATCCACATCTAAATTGTGACTTTGTGGTGTCAGTATACGAGATTTATGTGAACTAATTTGTTTTCTTTGCTAGGTATATGTACTCACAGGTAATGCTTACAAAACAAAACAACCATGTATAAAAATAACACAGCTATCTTCCTATCCGCAAATTTGTACTTAAGTAGTGAGCTGTGCAGCAACAGTTTCAATTGTAACGTACAACCTCTTTGTACACGACATGTGGACCGAGCGAGATTGATAACTGGTAAAACACTTGTCTTGCTATAAGGGGAATCCGGGTCCGATCCCCATCTCAGACCATCCTAATCCTGGTTTTCCTAAATCACTCCAAGAGAATGTTGAGATAGCTCCTTAAACAGGCCATGGCCGATTCCACCCTCTTCCCTAAGCTAAGACAACCGAGCTGCTAGCTGAACTTACCTTGTAGCAAGCCACGTATGGCTGCTGATACAGGAGCATTGATCTGTGAAGTCTGTCCTGTCTTACCACTCGACACTTGTCGGCCAACACTAATTACGTCCAACCAGACAGCCACTTGTAAGGTCTACCAACTATGAGAACCTCATGAACTGGTTCGGCCGATGCTGTTGAGGAACTTCACATTTTAATGGACTGCTTTGTCTGGTTTTTAAAAAAGATGATTGGAATAAAATTGCAGTGTAGCGTTCAGTTACAGCACTTTCTATGATACATTTATATTTAAATTGTAAATTGTTTTCAGTCTTCATAAAGCGTTCTTCTTCTGCCATTTTATTTGATCTTTTCAGCAAGCAATGTACACAAGCAAAGACACTGAACGATAGAGTACTTGAGTATAACTGAAACACATTCTAACCATTTCAACAATTCTGAGAGTTGAAGTTCAAATAACTCGTGAATTTTTTATATAGGTAGACCTATGCAGTTTTTTTGTAGCAAAGATCATAATATATCTTTCGGCATTTAAGTGTGAAAAATACAACATTTTATACTTATATGGAATGGAACTTTAGAGAAAAAAATGTGCATGTTAAAAAAGCATACACTCAACTAAATCAATATGCTTACTGAAATTACGTAATTTACATTGAAATTATATGTCACTGACTAGTTGCTTACAGTTACAAAGATATAAAATAACTTATTACAATTACTTCTTAAAAATGTTCGGAAATAAATATGTGAATGGCTACGAAGGGATGTCTACGTGTCACAGCAATCTACTGTACACCCTTAGCTCGAAGCTGAGCCTCCGTGTGTGTAAGGGCGACAGAGCACTTGTTGGCTACATGACAGTCGTCCTAACTGCTCGGGGCGCGGCAGTAAGCCGGTGCGACGACAGATGAAGATCGGGGCCGGCCTCTTTAAAGAAGTGCTCCACCCCCTCCCCCTGTCTTACATGCCATTGTGTGCGACCAGGGAGCTTAATAAAGGACGAGGTATGTGCACAGCACGAGGAATGTCTGGTGGGATGGGGGGTTGCAGGAATGTGATGACGCCTGTGACGTCTCCTCTATTGCAGGCTTCGATCTGTCAGCGGCGTATATACAGCCTGGCGCCGCTTTCTAGAACATTCTGGACCATAGCTCTGTCTCCTTACTTCCTGTGGCTTCTCGTGTCACGCAACTACAGCCTGGCATACGTACTGTTGCAAGCAAAGAGTAATACATACCAAGTGTGCTAACAGAACATCACAAGCCTAGAGTCAAGACTTGTAGAGACTGGCAGCTCGTAGACGTCCCCCGTACTAACTACTGTCACGACACAGAGCAGAGCTGATGTATCGTATAACTACTGAATATGTTCCTTAGTTTCAGAATAATAGCTGGGCTAAGTTCAGTTCTTATCGCCAGTTCTAACAGTTCCCTACATTTACCACGTCACATTGCATTTCTAACTCGAACAAACCATTGTTTCAAAGATGATCATTATAATATGCTGCAGGTCACGTGCAATAATTGCATTTGTGTTAACTCACCTCAGACGGACAGTAAAGTTGGCAGTCCGAACATAGAAGAAATGTATTCTCTACCGTAACAAGAAGATCCACACAGTTGGTATAACTGGCCCTCGACATCTCCCGGAGGTCATCAGTACTGTAACAACTTGGTTATCCTGGGCGCAGCCAGGTTCGCTTGGGATGGAGGGCTTAGATTATTTAATTAATCAATTAAATTAAAGTTATTAATTTATTATAACATATATAAAACACTATACTTAATTGTACCACGCTTAACGATCCACCCTCTTTAAATAAACATTTACAGAGATTACCTACAGGTGACCTAACTACGTCTAATTTACTGCTCTAGTATTTAATGTATAAATGTCTCACTCTTTCTCGCAGTCCTGCAATCTCGTAAGTCTCTCTAGGAATGTTCCACAATGCACAACTACAGTCAAGCATGTTCGTCCACTCTCACACTTTCTTACACCACTCCAGGAAAGTCACCGTTGTCAACAGAAGAAACATACAGACGACAGTCATTTGTCATGTGTTCCGTGCAGGGCGACACCACACTATCCTGGGATTGATGACAAGACATCGACGGAGAGAAGAAGCAGGATAAATAGCAACATTTCTCACGACAATCCATTCCCCCGTCTCACATCTAGGACTTGACTAACCGCTGTATTCTGACAAGTTATACTGGTCATTATTTTACATATATACATACTATAACTATTTATCTCTTTACGTATGTGCACATTGTATATCACATATGATAGTGAAACTGAAAACCACTGTTAAATGAAATTTGGTCTACGAATGGTTGTAGAAATTATACATCCAGCGAATGACGTAGAGGATGATGAAATAAAGTCGTGTTCAAGGACACTGTAGGTCGACGTCAAAATAATAAATATTAATTCAAGTTAAGACAACTCGTAAATAATACTGCGTCAATGGTCAGGTACTCATTCAAGATTTATGTTCGGCTAACTGTTATCAGGCTGGTGTTGTATACTGGTTGAATCTTCAGTACACCGACATGTTTAGAAATACTTCCTGACGACAAAATATGACGACAATATAAGAAATTTACGTCTAATGTTATTCTTAAGAGGGCGCGTACCCTTAATATAGGAGGTTTGGAAATGTTTTTGAGTTCGTAGATAAGAAACTACGCGACACTAACGACTAATTTTTCGTATCAAGTATATATGAACGAAGCTATTAAAAGTGTTTGTTTGCATTTCGTGAAATCATCCCGCTAACAATAATAAAACGTGTAGAGGCGTCTTGTAATTGTTAGGAAAGTGGCAGCAACACTCTTAGAGCATTGGTTCTCGTTGAAATTTATTCTATAGTATTTTCAAACGTTCGTTAATAACGCCTGTGGCTATGCAATCTGTGTAACATATGCAAGGCGGGCTGCCTACTACACAGGCACATTCGTTCAGTTGGCATTCTGGTATTGTATGTATTATCAGTTATCACACATTCACCGAGTTACAACTGTGAAATAGTACCAATAATAATAATGACATAATTGACAATGACAAAAATACTAACACAACATCGTAAATTACAGAAGTTTATAATATATATTGGCCTTAAACAGCCGTTGGCGCGGTATTAACATTCACAGAAAGTGTTACATAGTTGTTTGCAGGCACTCAAGTGTGGAAAAATTATACATTCATTTTTGTGTGGTGTTAGTTTTGGAGTACATTTTCCTGTTACGAAAATTTTAGCTAAGCCAGTTTTTCCATGATGGTCTTTGAAAGTCAAAATTGGCGTATTTTTACCTCATACATCCCAGAAAACCAACGAACTTAATGAACATAGTATAACTAAATGATTCACAGGGAAATTACATGTCACGGACTACAGCCTATGTATATAAAAACTCATGACAAAAATGTTTTGTATTAAAATAATTCTGAAATTTTTTGCTACACTTGGTATTTTATTTTAAATGCTAACCTATTTTGAGTGGGTTTTTAAATGTTTCAATATGCAATGCGTAACGTGTACTTTGACTACTAAATAGTAGCATTGAGTTGGTTGGTTTTCAGGGGGCGCATGAAGTAGAAACATGCCAATGTTGAATCTGAAATGCCACTATGGACAAACTGGCTGAGCAATTTTTTTTTTTTTGCGAGAGTAAAATGTACTCTCAGGTAACATCTAAAAAACTAACAGTATTTCATATAAATATATAATTGTGATTTTTCTCTAATTGAACGCTTTGAAGGGCGTTGACATGGCAGAACTACACCTTTTATATTTGCACGCCATAGTTTTCATTTTATAGACGTTACTTGTGACTACATTTTCCACTTGTAAACATTGTTTAGTTCTCGCAGTTTTCCCATAGCGGCATGTCAAAATCAGAATTCACAACTTACGGAAGCATAGTAACAACAAAAACCAAATGTATTACTGGAATGAAATAATTTACACTGAAATTATATATTACGGGTAATATATTAAAACGTTTAAAAATACGAAACAGTTATTTTGTATTTTTAAAAAAATTGCTGTAATTGAAATAAAATTTTATCAATTTAATAATTTTTTTAAGTACGAAGGGATTGCATTATGTGTTTTAAATATTTTAACACATTGTCCATAATATCTCATTTCAGCGTAAATTATTTCAATGGCTTAGGACACTCGTTTTTTGTTATTACTATGCTCCCGTAACTTGAAAATGTTGACTTTGTCATGTCACTGTGGGAAAACTATGAGAGTTACGAAATGTTTGCAAGTGGAAAATGTAGTCAGAAGTAACGTATGTAAAGCGATCACTATGCTGTGCAAATATAACATTACGAAGTTCTGCCACGTGACCGCCCTTGAAGAGGCAGCAACCTGGGATGTCGGCGCACAACTGTACGAAGTTCTGCCACGTGACCGCCCTTGAAGAGGCAGCAACCTGGGATGTCGGCGCACAACTGTACGAAGTTCTGCCACGTGACCGCCCTTGAAGAGGCAGCAACCTGGGATGT
>PNEQ01102256.1:0-10010 GCA_003012365.1 Medauroidea extradentata | reverse complement strand
AGCACCACGATTTTGGCGAAGTGTTCCACATGTATGTGTGTTGACAGCCAGGAGTTGCTTACTGAGAAAAACACTGTTATAGTAGTTATCCATAAAAAGGCAATAACCTTTCCCCTTCAGATCACCCAACAGATCGAAAACAGTGTCAAATAGGCTTTTACCATCTCCTGAATATACTTGAAAAGAGTAGCAGTAGCCATTGACAGCCTCACATAATATATATAATTTGATGCCATACTTGTCAGGTTTGTTCTGCATGAAAACCCAGAACTTTGCCCTGCCCCTTCAAGGAACCATACCTTCGTCAAGAGAAATCATTTTCTTTGGAGTGTAAACGGAAGAAAATCTGTTTGTGAAGAGGTTGATGATGGGTTGAATTTTTGCAAGCCTGTTGTCTGGGTCAACAGAAGAGTTGTCACTAAAGTGGAGGAACTTCAAAATTTGAAAAAACCTGTTTCTACTCATGATTTTACCAAAGAAAGGAGTGTGATAAATTTCTCTGGTCGTCCAATAGTCAGTCAGCTTTGGTTTCTGAACCTGACCCATCAGCAACAGCAAACCTAAAAATTGCCACATCTCTAGCTCTGTCACTGGTTTCCAGTTTGCAAAAGATGGACTGGAAGTCATACCTTTTAATGTACTAAATTGTTGTTCGTAATAGGCATTTGTTTCACTGACTTAAATAGCCAGCAGCTCGTCCGTAAAAAAAAGTTTTAGATAGTCAAAAGGATCTGGCTTTGGCAATGTTCCATCATTCAATGGTTCTGCAGGAGTAATTTTTACTCCGCTATCGCCTGTGAACGGGATATCTAAAGGAGTTTTGTCTGTTTTGCTCCAATTTTCGGCAGCCGCACTGTTTTTAGTACACATTTTACCCTTTTGTTTTGGTTTCGTGACGTGTGTGACGTCTCTGGCAGACGTGCAAGGATTTTCATTTTCACTGGCACTAGATTCCGAAGAACTTTCCGTTTCACTCGCATATTGGAAATCTGAATGATCAGAACTAATGTCCGTATCATCGTTATCCTCTCCCGAACCATCATAAATATTTATTCTTCGAGATTCTGCCCTATCGCGTAACTTTCGTTTGCCAACCATCGCCATGGTACATAACCTACGAAACAATGTTTATTTACGATCGTCTGTTGTCTCTAAAGTCCGCCATCTCGTATACACGGGACTGATTTCGATAGCTCGATGTATCGACTATCGCGTGGGCACAATACGTAGTGATAGAATCGATTCTTACTCACGTGAGCATAGAACGATGACAGTCGTGCGCGATCGTCGCAAATGCGACGCGCGGTACCATGAAACGAATTTTTTCGCGTCGCATTTGCGACGCGCGGTAATAAATGTGTTAATGTTGATTACTTTACAGCTAACAGAACAATTTAAAAAGCAACACTAAATTACAAAAACAGTTACAGCTGCAAAATATAATATTGAGCATTTATAATTAAAATGCATCATTCTATGTGGAAATGAATAATAACTATGTACAATGTATCACACAAAATTGGTTCATTGAAGTATTGCATACCGTACATGCACTTATCGGCAATACAATTTAAATGTCAATAGTTCATAAAACTGAATACACTAGAACCCCGATTTTACGAACCCTGGATTTAACGAAGGTAGCGATTCTACGAATACAATCTCAGGAAACCTCAAAAAATAACAAAATTCTATGACAAAGAAAAATGTTAAGGAATTACATTGACAATGAATAAAAAAAATATTATCTAATTCACGACATTAAAATAAAACAAAAATAGTGAAAATCCATTATAAAATGTGGCAGTGACAGTTTGAAAACCGCGCGGCGGCGGCGGCGCTTGTGCCAAGCCGGCCGGCCTGCCTGTCTCCTAAACTACGACGTAGTTGGATCTATATTGAGGTCGCGCATGCGCATATGCTCATTTAACTTGTCGCACCAGGCTACAGGCCAGGTGGAGTTGCACCTGGTCGCGGCAGGTGTTCACAGAATGTGTCAGTGGCAGGTGTGCGCTGGTTGGTAAGGGCAGATGTGCGGTACTTGAGTGTGTGTGGCGGATCAGTGACGGTGGCAGGTCATGTGTGAACTTGACACCCACATGCGACACCTGCCATCCCAGCCGCCGCACGACCATCTGCCAGTGCAGGACAGATGGCTTTGCCGCCCCCTCCCTCTGCCAGTGCACGAAGAAGGCAGTCTGGAAGCAGCAGCCGCGACGGACGGATCGAGGGTGACGTTGTGCGCTTCGGGACTCTGTTTCGTTCAGCGAGAAACGTAATACGTGTTTCAACTATCCGGTCCAGTGTTTTACTTTGATTCGCCATTTGGAATTGGCTCGCTTAAGGCCCTAGGGTATGGGGGTGTGGACCATCCCATAAGTGTCCATGTAAGGTGTAGTTTTCTCCAGATCCTCCCTACTTTTCCCAATCCGCAGCTGTTAACGACTCGCCAGGTGAGAGAGGGGCACGCCGGCACGAACAGACCACGACCCATCGAGCCTCGTGTTCCCGGCTACACGCTTAACCAGGTGGCGCCCAGAACATTCCGACGCAGCTCCGTTCCTACCTCACTCTCACCGGACACTGTTTCACGACGTCTCATATCTCTCTCGCCTCGTGCTGAATGTGTTTACGTTTTTACACGAACCCTATAAATAATAATGTGAAATTATTTTTTCTTTATTGGGTTAACACCATATGTACTTTGTGCTGGGCCCACACTTCCTTTCACACATTTTGTGAAGATTCTACAATTGTACAGTTTACCAGGACTTAGCAGATCGTCAACCAAAATATTGTGAATATTGACAGTGGCTTCGTACAGACTGCGTCGGTGAACGCAGTATTTTGACGACGTTAGAAACAGTTCAGACATTGCAAGTTATCAGCAATTAACATATATAATACTCAGCAGTTATATTTCAAACGTTTCCACGTATCCAGACTTTCATTACATACCTAATATTCCATTTGTTGTTTTGGAATATTTTTCGTCGCCGTTTGTAAACATGACATTCTTCGCCATAGATGTGATGCAGACTAAACAGAGACACTGGTACAGGCAGTGCAGCTAGCCTCGTGCTACACTAGCGCTATCGAGTGACAATGGTGGAACCTCAAGAATATTTCCGAGAGCTGTATTAATATAATTTTCGTGTAATATTGTGAATTTCTGAAAGGAATTGTTTGTTTAATTAATATTGTTCTAAGTGAGACATGTAATGTTTGTATTGTGTTTTCATTATGTAATTTCAGGTTTCGTAGTAATAATTGATATATTGTAATTTACATGTCTTATTTGCTCCGCCATGTTGGGCGGACTATTTTTAGGGATTTAATAGTCTCTCGCTGTTAGTATAAAGTATCGTACTTTCTTGTATGTGTGTTCAGTCGGCTACCTGTGAAATGTGAGTAATTCTTGTCTTTCGTATTCGTAAATGTGGAATGGGTTGTTATGCTGCAGAACTTGTAAATGATTAATTTGCGGCACCTTGTTTAGTTTCTTGTTTATTATTTATTGAGTTGAAGTCCTGTAGCATAATGGCCCAAGTCCTAGTCTTTCGTTCATGTTTGTGCTGTTTGTTGTTTTCACTTTTGACTGGTAAATTAAAGTAAGTGTCACGTTCGGGATTTTAATAAGTAAATACGTAATATTATTCAGTGAGTGAGAGAGTGAGAGTGAGAGTGAGAGAGAGAGAGAGGCAGACATGTATTTTCTATTAGTTTTGTTTGTTGATTAAGTAATCTTTGTAGGCATGCAATTTAATGCTTAGATTTGAAAGAGAATGTAAACTATTTCAGATGTTTTCTAGTTAATGAATTGGATGTTTTGCATGCACCTTATGTGCCCGATAATGAGACTTGTGCGAGGGTGTTAGTTGTGTATGCATACTACTGCGGTAGGTTATGCTTGTGTTTGAGATTGTGTTGGGGCATGGGTCCCCCGAGTTTTAATTAGTAAGTAAGTATGTTTAGGGGCGTGTGTCCCCTCGAATTTATGTTAGGGTATGTTGCTGAGAAGTGTCTCAGTCATCACTTGTGTGAGCTAGTTCCCTATGAGGTAGGGCTAGCCTATGTTTAGTTATTATCTTTGCTACACCCTCCTCAGGGTTATTGACTAGGGCTTCTTGATATTTCATATTGTTCAACTTTAACTGTGATTCCATTTGTACGCCTGTTAATAGTATTTTTGTAAAGTTAATGTTTAATGTTATTTGTTTCGTTTTGAATGTTTTGATTCTTGGTTAACTTTTTGAGTTTGTATAACTTTCAAGGTTACGTAGTAACTGTTATGATTACGTTTTGGTTTATTAATAAATTGCTGTTACGATTGAACCCGACCTTTGATGTTTACTTGAAGTTGAAGTAAATGGTAATATCCCTTTTTCATGTGTGCTATTAATTGTGACATTACGTACAGATCATGCTGATCACTTACTAGTTTTGCTAGATTTGAGGTTATGAGTTTCTAGTTTTGTTCGAGTTGAAATTTATCCTTGCCTTGGCGTCGCTTGCTAATAGTTGGGAATCGCAACCCTCGTTACTGCCTCTGCTATGCTATTTTGTAAATTGTTAGGTGCCGTCACCATGTTGAGGTTAGCCCAGATGGAGGGGTGGTGATGGTACAACTTAAAATAATTAACTTGGCGCATAATTTGCTTAAAATGTGTTACTTTGTGTCGTAAAACATGCATTACACAAGTGAGCACGATAATAGCGCTACCTACCAGCTACGTGTAGAAACATTTGTCTCCACTCTTCACTATGGTTATGTCGAACTTGAAAAATAAATAGACGATCGTGTATTACGTAATCCCGTAACACCAAATTTATTTTTACCGCATTTACTGGCTGTGAAAGTGATTATTTGCAAACAGTTATACATGTAATTCTCACGATTTTAGGTAAGAACGTCACAAAATGGCATTTTTAGAACATTGAACGTAGGTACATGCTACGGTGCCGCTATCTATCTTCCATCTTATGAACGTTCGTACAGTTGCGCTTTGCGCTATCTGTCCGCTCTGCACGCTACTTATATGTACGTTCATGTACAATTCATCAAACGTCAAAGGATTGTTTTAATGTTAAGTTATATATAACTGCACAATGAATAAATACATCTGCTTTTTCCTTCTTTCTTTGGTGAATAATTTCCAAGGGCATTGTGCTAGTAAGGAATGCCTACTTTTTTTCCATTGAACACTACGCAAATGCTACGGAAGTCGGGCTATTCTCTCCAGAGAAGACACTCGAATTTCGGAATCGCGATTTTCTCATTTTTTGGAAGGCAAGGGTCGGTCATATCTACCTCTTAACAGTGTGACGTCTAGCTGCTGATATCAATTTATGTTTACATAATTTCCCACAAAACGCTACGGGAGTCGGGGCCCGACTAGAGGACACTTTGCAGAAAAAATGCAATTTTCAAATTTTATGATATGGCTGGGTTGGGGGGATAAGTCGCTATTGATTTTACGAATACGATGAGATGAACCGTAAGTACATATTCGTAAAATCGGGGGTCTAGTGTAGTTTTTCATTGTTACAGTTGTACTGTATTTACACCACAGTTAAATCATGACATTGTACAGAGACTGAAAATTGTTCACTGCTGGCTGGAACCATAGACAAATTTTCAATAAAATGATCTTCACTGTGGTTTTCAGCAACAGTAAGACCTGTGATGAGGAAACTACGCCTGATTGTCTCCTATAAAAAAAAAAAAAAAAAAGAGAGAATCCACAGTTAATACCAAGTACTGATATTGTTTGACATCAGGCAATACATATTTTAAAGTCAAACTTAAACTCATCACCTTCCTCTCTCTTCCCATCCAATCCATTTCCCCATTGCATCACCTCTGCCCTCTCCAACCCCTTTCCCCTACAATCATAGCCTAACTCCCATCAGAAGCCCCTTTCATGCAATCCACTTCTTCATCTCAACCTCCCTTCACCCAATCTTTTGCCCTCTCCCCTTATGCACCCTCCACCCTTTCCCCTTCTCCCTCCTCTCAACCCCTTCCCCCATGTGGTTATGAACCAACTTCTCTCCAATCCCATCACTATTACACAACACAATTTCTTTTACACACATTTACCTAGCCATTTTACTCCAATCTTCCTTCTCCCTCTCATTTACCTCTCCCCTCCCCATTCCTCCTCTGCTACAGCCCATCTATTTTCTTCCTTTTCTCTCTTTATTCATTCCATCTTCTTTCCAGAATTCTGCTCTTCCTTCCCTTTCCATCCATCCTGCTCCATCCTCACCCCACTCCCTGCCTTTTCCTTCCCCTTTCACAATCTTATTCCCTTTTCTCTTTCCCCTCTCTTGTGAAATCATCTTAACATCTAATTTTAAACTGTCGTTCTAGCATGTTACAGTATGCAGTTATAGCCACAGCCAGCCATAGTGTTCCAACCCGTAATTTATTTTTAAAATTTTTGTAGGCCTACATAACATAACTTCAGTTCAAAGTACCGTATTGACGCGCACATTGCCCCCTCCGCCCTAAGTTTTGAAACTCAAATTTGGAAAAGCTAAAATATCGCACATAGGCCCCCCTATGTGTATTTCACGAGAAATGAGAATGCTGATGTCTGGCAACCATGTACTGTGCGCCGTCATATAATGAGTTTATTTTGTGTATCGTATCCGCTCATGTACCCCACGCAACTTCTCCCCCCCCCCAAATTGGGATTGTAAAAATTGGGGCTTAAATGAATAATTAGTATTTGAAGTCAGCATGCTAAGTGGGTAGGTAATTGGCGTGTGCGGAGACTTGACAACAGCGCGGCAGGCTAGGCATACACGCACACAGCCATGCAAACGGAGGAATGCTGAGCTGGAGGCGCGATCAATAACTAGTCACGTGTTTAGGCGGCATTGTTCTCGGCACATAGCAGATAAGTGTTTTTGTAGTGACTCGGTAACGTTAGTATTTTGATAGTTCTTTGAGAAATCAAAATGTCAAAACGACGATTGCGTTCTTGTACAGTAAGAGAGAAGCTAAAAGTAATTAAGGAAGCAGAAGAAATAGGAAAATTGCGCAGTACGTCATAAATATATCACAGCGTCGTGTATTAAAGATTGGCGCAAAATGAAAAACAAGTTACAGGATACCGTAGCAACGTCAACAAGTTCGTAAAACATTTTGGTCTACTTATGCCGGATAATGCCTGTAATTTTATTTTGCTTCGTGTGTTTAGTGTTGTATCACACTTTGCACACCTCATGTACTTTGTTCGCGCTTTCGTTGCTTCGTGTGGACTCTCGTATGACGTAATGAAGTTTATATTACAGTTTACACAACTAATGGTTCATTTTGTTGGTTTTTGGACTAGTCTTTTCGAGTTTCAACAAATTCATTCGCACGGAAGCACTGCAGACATGTTTACATTTGATAACATGGGACGGCCAGCCTACCTCGACACTGCACGGTCTGGCAGCCTATGGCCCGTCCGACCCGTGCTCTTCAATACACGGAAGTGATTCAGTTTTCTTACTTATTGAATTTGTTTGTATAATATTAGTTACCGTAAAACAATGAACCATATTATGTGCTAACAATTTTAAGAATTTTTTTTAAAATTTTTCCAAAAAAAAATTTTGTTTTGGATTGGATGAACCTTTATAACTTAATTTTTTTTCTTTCGTACAGAGAACGTAAATAGAAATAGTACACCATTAAAACATACCTAATGTTGACAAATTTTAAATTTTTGAGATTTTTTTTCTCTTCATAATTGCGCACATAGACCTCCCCCCTTTTTTAAATCAAAATTTTGAAGAAAAAAAAAATAGGGGCCTATGTGTGCGTGAATACGGTAGTTTCAGTATAAAGTGTGAATTTCACCTTACCCTAAGAGTACTTCATAATCAGATTTCATTGTACTGTATACTGTAACATTATAAAACTGAATTGGATCAGTGATAAACATTAAACTTTATTCAAAATAAACTGCAAACCTGCATGGTGCCCAGGATGTGCTTGTACGCTGTGCTAACCCACTCAACGATCTTCTGATGGCCGGGCAGCTGCAGATTCCTGCTGCTCTCCCATGAATTGGAACCCGGTGTTTGGAGAGCTACCAATTGTTTCTCTATTGCCTCCTACACACACCACACAACATGAGAAAGGGAAGTTCCTCAGTGTAGCAGGGTGTAGTAATGCTTAGCAGATGCTATCACAGTTAGGTAATAGTAATTCAGAAGTACTTGGCATAAGTAAATACAAATTCTGAGAAAAATTCTTGTTGCAACATAAATTGTATGATACAATTACACTAGGCCCCCGATTTTACGAACCCTGGATTTAACGAAGGTAGCGATTCTACGAATACAATCTCAGGAACCCTCAAAAAATAACAAAATTATATGACAAAAAAAATTATAAGGAATTATGTTGACAATGAATAAAACATACTGTATCTAATTCACTGCATTAAAATATGAATTGTAGAGTTGCAGTTATTACTTGGTAAGTCACAATATTAAGAATAAAACAAAAATAGCGAAAATCCGTTAAAAAATGTGGCAGTGACAGTTTGAAAACCGCGCGGCGGCGCCTGTGCCAAGCCGGCCGGCCTGTCTCCAACTACGACGTATTAGGATCTATATTGAGGTCGTACTATAGACGCAAAGTTCCAGCGCATGCGCACATGCTCATTTAACTATAGTACAACCTCCTTCTAGGCTGTTTCACGACGTCTTATATCTCTCTCGTCTCGCGCCGAATAAGTTTACTTTTTTACACGAACCCTATAAATAACAGCGTGATATTTTTCTTTATTGCGTTAACACCATACGTACTTAAAATAATTAACTTGGTGCATATTTTGCTTAAACAATGCGTTACTGCGTGACGTAAAACGTGCGTTTCACAAGGCCGTGCTACATTCGCCGTAAGAAATAACCGTAAAAATTGAACAAACACATTTGAGAGATGCATGCTACAACACACCGTACCGCTACTTAGCCGCCGTAAGACCGTAACAGGGATAGAAACCTGTCTATTTCTTACGGTGCGGTTACGGTTATTTTTATACGGCTACTTTACTGTCAATGTAGCACGGGCTTAAGCACTATAATAGCGCTACCTATTACCCAAGTGAACAAACATTTGTCTCCGGGTATGTAGAACTTGGAAAATAAATAGACGTTCGTGTATTACGTAATCCCGGAACTCCTAATTTATTTTTACAGCATATACTGACTGTGAAAGTGATTATTTTCAATCACTTATACATGTAATTCTCGACGATTTTAGGTAAGAACGTCCCAAAATGGCGTTTTTGGAACAACGTCGGTATATGCTACGGTGCCGCTATCTATCCGCCATCTTGTGAACGTTCGTACAGTTGCGCTATCTGTCTGCTCTGCACGCTACTAGTATCTACGTTCTCGTAAAATTCATCAACAACGTTAGAGGGAATGTTTTTACGTTAAGTTATATAAAACTGCGCAATGAATAAATACATCCGCTTATTCCTTCTTACTTTGGTGAATAATTTACAAGGACATTTTACTAGTAAGGAATGCCTACTTTTTTTTCCATTAAACGTTACTCAAATCGGGCTATTCGCTTGTGAGAAGGCACTCGACAGCTCTGTTTTTTTTTTTTTTTTTTAAAGGACAAAGGTCGATTATATCTATTGTTTAGCGGTGTTATTTTGATCGTAAGACGTCTGCCTATTGATATAAATTTATATTTCAACGATCACTTGCGTTATTTTTACGTTAAATGCTACGGAAGTCGGTCTATTCGCTCGAGAGAAGACACTCGGAATCTCGATTTTCTCTTTTTTTTTAGGAAAAGGATTGGTCATATCTATTGTTTAGCGGTGTTCTTTTGATCGTAAGACGTCGGGCTATTGATATATATTTATATTTAAACTATCACTTACTTTATTTTTCTGTTAAATGCTACGGGAGTCGGGCTATTCGCTCGAGAGAAGACACTCGGAATCTCGATTTTCTCATTTTTTGGGGACAAGGGTCGTTCATAT
>PNEQ01102255.1:0-10009 GCA_003012365.1 Medauroidea extradentata | reverse complement strand
AAGAACGTTCCTAATTTCCATAAAAATAATTAATCCTTCCTCAAACTACTCGACTCTCCTTTGTCACTCCTGCTAGGCACACCTGCCGTAACCCTCCTAACAGACAACCTCACTGTAAATCGATACTATCTCTGGTCACGTCCATGATCTATGTACAAAAATTATAAAATATCACAAAATTCAAGGCGGGTCATGGAAGTTCTGGTGCAAAGTGCAAAGAACAAACACTCATTTAATACATAGATTATACTAAATAAACAAAAATAATTTATAACATGAATACTATAAGCCAAAGACATCACCGCTGTATGCCTTGGAAGAAAGCATATCAACAAAACAATGAAAATTTACTAAAGCCTTTAACTTAGCAAACGCTATGTTACATCACATAAGTTAAGAAACAGCCTGTGTAAATATATGCATATATATGTATATATACATATATGTGTGTGTGTGTTTTTGTTTTTTTATGCAATAAAATGTTATTGCCATAATTATCGCCCGTCCATTAAACAGTCCTAATATTTTCAGGTTTATCTATTTCCTTTCCCTCACCCTTTTTTTCGGCCTCGGAGGTCCCTCCGATATCTTCTTACCCACTTTTATGTGTCCTTCACCAATCAATTTAATGGCGCCCCTTACCTGCGCGTCACAGGCTCAGAAATTATGGAAACAAGAGTTACCATTTAGAGCTCATCGAATGCCGCATCAACTCAACGATCCAAGCGCTGAACTGGCGCGCAAGCTTCGCCCTAAACCATTTTAACTATGGGACACTAAGCACAGATGTAGTTTTATTGCTGGAAGTCTGCAATTGAGTTCAGTGCAGGTATGAATATTAGTTCCACATAGAACCAGTCAGTACATTTTGAAGTACGGCCGTCAGAAAAGGCCGATTTTTGCTATGTTGGCATGTCCTGGTCTGTGATTGGATGTTGGGGTCATTTGGTACGAATAGCACCTAAATACCATGAGTCCTGTGATTGGTTGAGAACTTAAGCCCCGCCCCTAGGAGTGGTGGATGGGTAGGCGAAGTGAGGGGAATGGACCCTTTTGGTACAAGTTGTGTCTAAATGCCATGAGAGAGAAGTGTATGTCCCCTCCCCTGTATCATATCATAGTCCTTATAGCATACCTCCCCTCCTGCCACCCCCTTCAGACTATCACTACCCTAATAGCATACCTGCCCTCCTGCCCCCTCCCGTTAAGCCTATATAGCACTTATAGAACACCCCCAACCTCTCCCCTGTCCATGTATCATACCCCTGCAGCCGCTCCTCCTACTTGCATTAGAGCATTCCCCTGTAGCATCTCCTGTCCCCCTTCTTATGACATACCCTTCTAGCCTACCCCTGCATTAAAGTGTACCCCCTGTAGCCTCTCCTTCCTCTTTCCCTACCTAATAGCATACTCCTGCCTGTCCTTATGAAGTAGCCTTCTAGACTCTCCTGACCCTTCCCTCCCTTTACCGTATAGCATACCCCCTGTAGTCTCTCCTTCCCTTCCCCTGCATTGAAGCATATCCCCTGCAGCCTTGCCTACCCCCTCCCTCCAGCCAACACTCGCATTAAAGCACACCCCCTCTAACCTCTCCTTCCCCCCTCCTACCTTATAGCATAACACTACTCATGCTTTAAAGCATACCCCTTGAAGTCTCACCCTACCATCCTTATAGCATACCTTTGTACCACTCCTCCCTCCCCACCATCCTCATAGCATACACCCATCCATTACCTTATAGCATACCCCCTTCAGTCTTTCATTAATGCTAACCCCCTCCCTCTGTCATACGAGCAATCTGATGTTCGGACGACCGGCGAAGGAAGAACAGATGGCATCTCCCGTATATGCTAGCGAGTTACATCGCAATTTGGTTCACATTTACAACTTTGCCCGGCGACACCTTAGGATCAACACCGACAGAATGAAGACCAGCTACGATAGGAATGCACCAGATGAAACATTCCAAGAAGGACAACTGGTGTGGTTGTACAACCCTCAGAGAAAGAAGATGTATTGTCCCAAGGTGCAGAAGAATTGGGAAGGCGTTTTTGAAATAGTGAAGAAGATCAATGATGTGGTATTTCGAATTGTTCGTCGAGGCTCTCGGGCGAGAGGACCTAAAGTTGTTCACATCGACAGATTAGCCCTCTACAATGGACCTTAGACTGCAGTGTCTGTTCGGGACGAACAGACTTAAGGAGGGGGCAGTTTTGCATGCCATGTACCTGGAGGCCGGTGGTCGGCGGCTGTTTCGTAACACTTTGTGGACTGGCCCCTGATTCATAGGCTGGGCGGCTACGTATTGGAAGTCACGCCGAAGCTACGTCATAGATACCTGTACCAACTGCGTCTTAACCCTACGAGGGTGGCATACATGACTCAAATCATGTCCGAAACATTATCAAATGTCTATTTTAGACCCATGTAATTCGGGGAACCTCTGGAGTTTGGCCGGAGTATAAATGCGCAGAATCGGCACATTTGGTGGGAGTTCGCTATTGGTCGTGATAAAGGAAGGTGCTATGCTTGCGGAGAGTGACTGGTGAAGACATCTTGGTGACGTCAGAGTCTACTGGGAAGCAGCAGGCGGCTACCTTTGGAGCTGTGTTGGGCGAACCAAAAGGACTGCTGCGGCGGGCCGACAAGCGAAGAGGAGGTGCGCGACGGGAGTCGAACCGAAGACCTCAAGAGTGAAGACAGCGGTGCACTCGGGGTGCTGCGCAGCACACGGCAAATCATCGCCACTGTGGACTATTAAGGTTGTACACTGCCACTATTTGAGAGACTGTTGATTGGATATATGACTGAATTATATTGTGATTTGTACCGTTTAACTAATTGATATTATACATTTTTTTGTGCTTTAATTGTCAAAGTTAGTTAATATGTCTGTGACACAGGAGTAATTGTCTGCATAACTGATTGTGTTGTGAAAGTTATAGTTGATTAATGTTTTGTGTTGTTGTAAGCTTTGTGAGCTAGTAAATCAATAACTTAATTCAACTATTTTATTTCTAACTATAAGACCTCTATCCCAAAAGAACTCATGGGAATTGCCCACATATAAAGTTTTAACTCAATCTTGTAACAATGTATTTAAAGCTACAAAAAAGCACTCGTGAGAAAGTAATAAACACTGTACATGTGACAGACGTTCGCTATACAACACGAAAATTCGCTGCTACCACATATCGTTACATCTAAAAATACCACAATATTTTGTGTCCCACAGCATACTGAACAAAAAAATTTAATTATTAAACATAAAACGCGAACACACTACTACAACGTAAAAGAATGGTAAAATCACTTCAAGTTGAACTTATATCGATATAACTAGTTAAAATATAGTACACAACTAACGTAGAACACTAACGTAGTATCTTTTAACGCTTTCGTTTAATTTTACAACAAAATTTCAACGAATAAATTATATATAATACCCACATAAGGACTCCGACTACCCAGACCACCGAGCATTATGCGGAGCGTCAACTGTTATATAAGTTTATTCGAAAACTTAAGCACAAGTGAAAATTTTCAGTATTTTTAATATGTTTAATTATTTTCAATAAAAGCTATAGAGTAGGCCTACATGCTCTAGTACAAGACAGTGTTTAGTTTAAAAAAATCTCTCGTATTTGAAATGCGATTTTCACTACTAAAGTTGATCACCTACCCGACAAACATCTTCACCTGCAACTTAATTATTCGAAAACTGTTCAGTGTGCATCTACTTAGAAAAAAAGAAATATTACATTGTGTATACTAATTTCTTAACTTCTACTGAATTGTATGACTTACATTCTTGCACCTGATACAAATAAATAAAAAAAATTATGAAAATGGGTGTTTTGCACATGTATTTAGCCACAGAAATCGTACAGCAAATTCTTTAAAAACAATCATAGACATATACAGTACACCTCCATTTTCAATATTAGCAATGTAAGGTAGACTCATCCTTGACTATATATTGACATTGGTAAATAAATATTTAAGTATGGGAAGATCATACCTCAAACTTAAGGCTTCTGACAGAAAGTCTGTAGATGTCTGCAAGAATGGATGACATAAAGTTAGGTCCTACGAAGAAGCGGTGACAAAATAATGGAGCGGGGGAAATGGGAGTACACCGAGAAACCCTGTAAATCAACATCGAGTTTCCTACATGCGAAAAGTCCACCACCAACCCAGACAGGAACCGAACCTGCTTCGCTTTCGGGAAGAAGAGAGCTCTAACTGCTACCCTAATTTGGCAGTTGCCAATATGTAACTTTATACAGTGTTACTTACAATTTTTTATAAACAAATTTTACTTAAATCGCAAATATTGCGTACCACAACCTGTAGGAGTATAAAATGGTTTGTCAGAATAAATACAAGTCTTTAAGAATTAAAAAATATAACAGGTATAAATACTAAAACAACTAAACCAAATCTGTAATTAATCCAGCAAAAATTTCTCCAATAAATAAATATTATAACACCACTGCCACTCACACACAAACATATATAAATATTTACACACACATACATACATACGTACATACATGCATCCACTTAATAGCACACACACACAATGCAGTAGTAATACTTTATGAAGCATAGCGTCATTGTGTTATGAAAATTCCCTCCCCAGACCACCGTTCGGTATGCAGAATACCAAACATTTATAACAAAAAATATTCGAAAACATGCATGAGTGTTATCTGAGTAGGAATTGCTCTAAAAGCACGTCACACGTTTGTATATAATTCAACTATTTAAGTTTAATTCCTTACCGAGGTAATATAGTTAAGATATACGGTGAGAGTGATGCACAGGATAATCACAATACAGTCTGTATGTGTGGGATATCAAAATAACCCACTCTGATTTTGTAGTAATATCTTTTTTCCTATAGGACATTAAGGTAACTGCCATAGTGGAGGCATTTAAAACCCTGCAAGGGAATGGGGTGACATAGCACATGGGTGCTTGCCTCTCTCTAGGCTCAATTTACTGAACATATGTGCAGTCATCGTGTCGACTGCTCTGCTCTATGGGACACTCAGTGACGGTCCTATTATTTAAAAACGTAGTAATTAAGTTAAAATGTGTACTGTACACGTATATACATTTTAATAGAATCTGCAGTAAGATTTAGATAGCTAACAAAAAAAGGAACGCAATGAAACTTTTATTTTCACTATTTTCGGTTGCTAGGAAATAAGGCTTAGTGGGTAGTATTGAATCAGAAATGATTATACAAACGTTTGACGTGCTTTTAGAGTAATTCCTACTCAGATAACACTCATGCATGTTTTCGAATATTTTTTGTTATAAATGTTTGGTATTCTGCATACCGAACGGCGGTCTGGGGAGGGAATTTTCATAACACAATGACGTTATGCGTCATAAAGTATTACTACTGCATTGTGTGTGTGTACTTTTAGTGAATGTATGTATGTATGTGTGTGCGTGTGTGTGGGTGTGGCAGTGGTGTTGTTATATTTTTTTGATGGAGACGTTTTTGCTGGATTAGTTACAGATTTAGTTTAGTTGTTCAGTATTTATAGGTTCTTATATTAATTAAATCTTAAAGACTTGTATTTATTCTGACAAACCATTCGCTACTTCTATGCAAGCAATTTATGCGATTTTAGTTATATTTATTTTTATAAAATTGTAAGTAGCACTGTTTCAAGTCACAGATTGGCAACTGTTAAAATTAGTGTAGCATTTGAGCGCTCGCCTTTCCAAAATCGAAGCATGTTCGATTCCCATCTGGGTTGGTGACGGACTTTTCGCATGTGTGAGGTTCGATGATGGTTGACGGGGTTTCTCGGTGTACTCTCGTGTCCCCCGCTCCTTTATTTTGTCGCCACTTCACCGTAGGACCTCACTTTATGTTATCCATCTTTGTAGACATCTACGGACTCTCCGTCAGAAGTCTTGAGTTTGGGGTGTGATCCTCCCATACTACAATATTTATTTGCCATTGTCAGAATACAATAACATTGCTAACATTGAAAATGAAGGTGTACTCTATACATCTAATGAATTTGCATTACGATTTTTGTGGTTAAAACATGTGCAAAACATGCATTTTTTTATTTATTTGTATCAGGTGCAATGTTGTAAGTTATACAATTTTAGTAGAAGTTCTGAAATGAGTACACACAATGTTTTATTACTTTTTGCTAAGTAGATGCACACTGAAAAGTTTTCGAATAAATTAGTAATAGGTGAAGCTCTGCATGATGGATGTCGGACTGGGTAGGTGGCCAACTTAAGTAGTGATAATCGCGTTTCAATTACGGGAGACAATTTTTTACTAACTAAATAGTGTCTTGTACTGGAGAATGTACTCTAGTTTTTATTTAAAAATTAATCATATTAAAGAAAACTGAGCACAGAAACTGTAAATTTTCACTTGTGCTATAGTTTTTGAATAAACTTGTAACAGTTGACGCTCCGCATAATGCTCGGTGGTCTGGGTAGTCGGAGTCCTTATGTAGGTATTATATATAATTCATTCATAGAAATTTTGTTTTAGAGTTAAACGAAATCGTTAAAGAGATTCTCTGTTAGTGTTGTATGGTAGCTGTGTACTATAGTTTAAGCAGTTTTTTCGATATAAGTTTAACTTGAAGTGATATTTCCATACTTTTACGTTGTAGTAGTGTGTTCGTGTTTTATATTTAATATTTTAATTTATTTTCTACAATATGCTGTAGGGTGTCAAGAGTAGTATACAAAATATTGTGGTATTTTCAGATGTAATGATGTGTTGTAGCAGCGACTTTTCGTGTTGTATAGCGAACGTCTATCACATGTACGGTGTTTATTACGTTCTCACGAGTGCTTGTTTTGTAGCTTTAAATATATTTAACGTGTTTCAGTATTTACAGAAAAGTAATTCATATTTGTATAGTGAATATATATATATACAACATTAAGTAATATACGTAAACATATACATATATTTTTATTAACTAATGCAACGATTCGGTTGAGTAGAAATTTATTCAATGAATTTTTATTTTAACATTTTAGTGCTAGACGTAAAGAAAATGTAGCAGTATAACTATTTTTAATTAACCTTCTGGAAGACCAGCATGTGATTCCTCGCTCACAGTTCGTTGCTTCTTGGAGAATTGAAACCGGTACACACTCCTCTCAAGGGTGTTCATGTGCGACAAAATCATACTTTTATATTGTTATGAAATTGTTTTAATTTTGTATACGATGCTTGTGAGCGCAGTTTTCTCTATTTAAGATCGCACATGTTTCTCACAACAGTTCATCAAAGTCAAAATTTGCATGTTACGCTGCCATGCGAATAGTAAAACAAATTGACTCAATTAAGTAAAACAATTCATTTTAAAATATCCTCCAATAAGCTATGAAATAAAACATTAAGTAACACAAACATGATATTTTGGACATTTAAACATGTCGCAAAAGGAGAGGAAAAAAGTTGCACACTCAGCAATTATTTTAAAATACAAATTAAAAGATTTGTTACATAGTGCATGGCATATTATTTCATTGTCAAGTATTTCACTTAAGAGAGTGTGGTACATAATTCAACGCTAAAAGCAATAATCTATAACTGTAGGTTTCTTGAAGCCAATTTGCGAAAGTTAAAAATATCAATCCTAGACAATAGTTTCAGCCAAAGTTTTAAACAAAATTGTTTCCAGTGTTACGAACTTTTGAGGCAGAATCTCTGACGCCTTAACTTCGTGCATTTAACTGCGGCGCAAGAGATCAGGCGTAACGAATTAGTAATGTCGGATAAATATTTACTCATAAAGTTGACAAATCTAGGATTGTTATTGAATATTTTATCCATATTGGCTTCGAAAAAAGCGTAGAAATAAATTTATGTTTTCAGCGTTTATTTATCTACCACGCACTCTTAAGTAAGTCAATTCGTTTTTCACTATTTGCATGGCTGCGTAACATGCAAATTTTGACTGTGACGTACTGTTATTATAAAACTATGTGAGGAAAAAAAATGCGTAAGAGGAAACTGAACTCAAAAATATCGTCTACAAAACTAACACGAATAAAAATATATATAAAATTGTGATTTCATTCCTCCTGAACACTTCTAAGAGGACATAGTACATAGTTCAGTTCTAAAAGCATCAGTTTAAGATTGTAGGCTTATCGATGGCAATATGCAATAATAAAAATCCCGCAAACTTAAGAAAATATCGGTTACCAACTTTGTGAATAAAATAACTTCTCGAGTGAAGTATGTCTGAAGTACAAATTTTGTTGTCAAAATTTCGTACATTTGATTGCGGCGAAGACGTTTACACAAATAAAATGCATAATTCAGAGTAAATGTTCGCTCATGAAGTTGGTAAATATCATTATCTAAGATGTTTGGTTTGTAGTTTATCTTTACGTACTGTTTTTCAAAAACGTGTAGATATAAAATTGTTTTTTTAGCGTTTATTTGTCAACCACGCACTCTTAAATCACCTTTCTCTGTGCTTATATCTAATAAATGCGCATAAGATACAACTCAAGACAATAAGTTTTGCAAGTTTATTAACAACAACCGAAGGTATGCCAAGACGAACGGAAAATTTTGTGAAGGTGAGTGGTTTCTGTAGAGGCAGGAGTAATTTTAATACATCTTTTCCCAAATATTCGAATTCTCTAACAAGAGAAATATTCATTGCAATCATAACAAGTCCATCTTTCGTTCCAACGGTTGTATATTGCACAGCTGTGGCTCAAATAAATTTTCTTGTACAGAGAATAGTAAATTTATTTAGTGCGAATCAAACGCAATGAAACTATGATGTGAAGTTATTGTTGATTCACAATTTTTATTTCAAGGTTTTTACAACTTTAGAGAGATCATTATAAATAATGAAAATTTAAACATCTTATTACGTTTTCAAACCTTATTGAACAGCAAAGAAATTACGTTTATTTTTATTAAGTATAGGCTAATCCCTTTCATTACATTATAGATATATAATTATAATAGCACTGTTATGTATACTCAAAACTTCAAACATATAATATTAATAGAACTTATAGTTATATCATACGTTAAACTATGCTTCAACTTACTGTGTGATAACGTATGTGAGTGCTCGTAGCCGACACTCCTTCTGCTAGTTGAACAGATCCGACGCTGCTGCTGTCATCTTCAAATTCAGCTTGTTTGTACATCGTCATCTGAAAGAAGGAGATACATATACATTATTTTGTGAGCCTGTCATGTGTTAGGGCCTATTAACTTATGCCAGCATTTCCGTTCGTCTTGTAAACAGAGTTTACATATCTGTATCTTCGCGCAATAGGTTGTAGTTGTCATAACCAAACAGAAATGCGAAGAAATGACTGCACAGAAATAAGTAAATTGACAATCTACGTTGGGATATAACACTAAATAATGAAATATTATTTTTTTTTAAATCAGAATTCACATAGCAAATCGCCCTTCTCATTGCAAGTGACGATGCTGATTCAACTCTTTTGTTAAAAATACTGGTTTTTGTTTAGTAAATAAAGGCTGTGACGAATAACCGGCCATATTAATGCACACATCAAATTATACTATTAGGTGCGGATTATTGGATGGAATACGAACTGTGAATCATTTATAGTTTATTATTTGTTAAAAGTTAATTTTTACCGTACAATTGGAATGATCTTAATTTATTCATAACTACGCTTTAATTTTTCGAATGTAGTGTACGTAATGGAAGGCAAAGTAATTTGGTGCGTCCCTGTTGAATTATAATCAATTAAATCTTACCAAATTTTAAATCAGAAAGGAATTAAGTAAACACTGAGAAAAAGAAATGGTACTATAAAATATAATTGGTTTCCCTCAAACAAATGGTACGTTCATATATGGCAGAACAAATATACATTTGGTAGAACTAAATAATATGTTTGGTGAAATATGTTTGTGCTTACCAAGCTGCATTTGTTTGAGTGAAACAATAAGAATGTTTTAGGTAACAATCCTGCCATTGTCCGG
>PNEQ01102254.1:0-24879 GCA_003012365.1 Medauroidea extradentata | reverse complement strand
GACCGCCAGACTTGTTCCCTCGGTGCGTGGGGTGTACGACTGGCTGTTCCGAAGGGTGCTCGACCTCTTGCGACCATGCTGCTGGGTGCAATCCCATGTACAGCGGTGGTACTGACCGCCAGACTTGTTCCCTCGGTGCGTGGGGTGTACGACTGGCTGTTCCGAAGGGTGCGCGGCCTCTTGCGACCATGCTGCCTGGCGCATTCCCATGTGCGGTGGCGGTACTGACCGCCGGACTTGTTCCCTCGGTGCGTGGGGTGCACATGGGGCTGTTCCGAAAGGTGCGTGGCTTGGTCCGCGTCAATACATTATATTTTGTCTATAATAAAGTGTTACCGGTAAGTAGTTAATTGTATATAGTTCCAGTTCGTAACAAACTGGGGAACTTCAGGTTTAAAAGGCTTAGTGTGTAGACATTTATTAGTGTATAAATGGTACTATTAAGACATAGATAAAGCCACACAGAGTACCTGCATAGTGAATGTGCTGCAAAGTGACCTTAGGTGAACAAACCAAGTAGAGAGTGGTATGCTACGAAGGGTACTGAAAGGAGCGAGCTGTGAGGTAAAGGAAATTGCATACTATTTGATGGTACGGTGAGTGTTGGAATACTCAGCTGCAGAATGGGATATGTACGTGCAATTCGAGATGTAGGAAGTCGTACATGTGCAAATATGGGTGAAGGGTAGGTGGAGAAGGCAAGGGTAGGATAGAAAGTAGGAGGGTAATTATAGGCCATCTGTAATTATGAAGTAATTTTGTAAAGTTGTTGAGAGGGAGAATGAAGAGTGTTACATTGTCACACAACTCGGTGGGTATATATAGGGGAACAGATAACAATTGTGAGAAGAATAAAATTGTGTAGAGGAGATTGGAGCAGGGCAAGCAGTCTATGCTTGTGTGGTCAGTAAAGGTGGTATGTTTTGCAGGACGATTTGGTGACTGAATGTGGTTGGAAAATTAGAAAGGGTTTGGAGAGGGTAGGCTTACAGGGACAGGAAGGAGTGATATTGCAGTAGATCGACAACCCAGTAGTGTTTTTTTTTTTTTAAGATCTAAGTTAAATTGTGAATATTAAATTTGCATATGCTGCATTCATTATCTTGACAGCATTTCTTTATTACAATGAAAAGCTCTCGCCATCCATGATTGTTGGACATGGCTAGGTAGGCCTACAATATTTTCCAGAATATTGGATTCTTAGTCACTTAGAAAAATCGGTTAAAACATAGTTGCATATTAATTCAAGAGGCTAAATCAATTGAGCAATGGTTCTTGTGTACAAAACACAAGCCCAATACACAAAGCACCTGTGAGCTTACAAGCTTGTCAATATTTGTTTTTATGTACCTACTCGGACATTGTGAATACAGCTTTTGGAATACATTAATGATAGTATTAAATGGTCGCGGAAAAATATTAATCCATGTTATACTGTTATTATAGTTTCTAATACAGTTGAACATTAAGGGAAAAGCATATTTTACAACTTATGATGTAAGAATAATACCACCAGAATCGTAATTTATTCTTTGTACATAAGGTTTGTTCGTGTGGGCTGCCAGTCTGCCAATTTTGTGCCAGTTCTGCTAGTTTCCTGCCAGAAGACGTTCGTTTTACCGGAAGTGTTTTTTTGGTATGCTGTTCGGGTGGGAAGTTTTGCCAGAAATGGCTGATATTTCTGTCCATGCCCGACGAGCAAGGGCAGAACGTGTTACGACACATGATGATGCTAGTTCAAAACAAACTCTCTCGTCCCGTGCTAAACAGTGATACAATTTTTGTCCCTGCTGTAATAATCCAGTAATAGAAGAACTGTGCACATTCTTTTGTTTTCCGAATTAATAAAAATCACCGTAGTCACGAACAAACGCAGTTAATGTTGTAGCGTACTCGTAGTTCTATTGTAAATAATGACGAGATTAACCTAATGGTAAACGTACATCAAACCTACATTTATATTTTTGTGGTCATTGTTTAAATAAATCCAAGATTGTGTTATGTGATTTGGTGTAATGTGTTACAATTTCGTATACAAGTTGTTTTGCACATTAAATGCCTTTCCCAGGCATTTAGTGAAAAAATCTTGGAACACATCACTATAGGAATTTCGCAGTAAACTCGTAGAATGTAAATTTCGTATTATATGGAGATTATTAACAAAACTTGGCCTTTAACAAGTCTCGTTAAGTTACCCCACAATATGTTGCAGAATAGGCCTACTAGGTACGAACATGTTATCCATACAACAGTGCAGTAATCCATAAAAATAGGATACCAAAATTCGTAATTTTAACCATTTTATAGTAGGCCTAGCTCAAGTTGTTGTATAACACTTTCCTCAAAGAGTATTTTATTTTACGACTTCATTTTAGGATGCAGAGGTACAGAAATTTGCACGGGTAGGGACACACCACGTTGTAGGAAAGGAGCACTATACATGTGAGGCAGGGACATATAAAACCATGGAGCAGGGGTATAGAAGTACATAAGGAAGGGGAACAGGAAATTGTAGGATAGGATCAGAAAAATGTGGGGCAAAGACATTGAACAACATGGAGAAGAGGTACAGAAATATGTAGGGTAGGACCACTAAAAATATGAGGCAAGGTCATTAAAATTTTGGCTGCAGAGATACAGAAATATGTAGAGTAGGTGAACAGAAAGTTGTAGGGTATGACAACTAAATATGTTGGGTATGGATGTTAAAAACCTAGGTACAGATGGACAAAATATGTAGGGTAAGTACACAGAAAATTGTAGGGTAAGACCACTAAAAAAGGTGGAGGCAGTGACATTAAAAAACATGGGACAATGGCTCTACAAATTATGGAGTACTAACATGCATGCCACAAACATTCTATGAACCATTATACTAACTTTTAGTAGCTCTGTTACATACTACACTTAAAGAAACAAAAAATAACTATACTCTGAGCAACACCAAAAATGTCCCCACAGCCTCTACCACCAACATCGGGGATAATGTGTCACTTTGACTTGAATTATGTTAGGAGGTAGGAGTTGTAGGTTCCCTTTACATCCTTTGTCCCCACCAGGCGGCTTAACTCCCAAGAATTCGGACCTGCTCTCCCAGTTATCAAATAAGGCCATCAAAGGGTAAAAACAGTTTGCCAATTTCGCTATTGGCAGCCTGGCTCTGCTCTGCCACCCTTAGCAACACTCTATCCCCATCATAGAAGGTATCCAGCGTGCTCCCTGGTAGTTGCGTCTCCTTTCTGCTTCTGAGCGTAGTTTTGCAGTAACGGACTTCAATTTACATTCCAATGGTATGGTAGGTTCAGGCTTGAAGGCGATATTGGTGGCCAACAGGTCGCGTACCACAACTCTCCTTGTCAGCTCTAATGGGGAAAGCCCAAATCGGTTAACCAATAGGATGGCATCTGCCCAACTGGAATGCCGATCATGGCAGTAGGATCGTAGCAGCCTCCCGATTTCATGCATGCAGCGTTAGACTGGGGAACTTTGGGGGTAGTGTATAGAGGAGTAAACAACATCGACCCCTTTCCACAAGAGCTCCCATTTTCAGTGGTCTGCTGTAAACTGGGTCCCATGGTCACTCAGAAAGCGCTTGGCAACTCAGTGTGCTGGAAAATACCGATTCAATAGACACTCAACACACGCTGCTGTGGTAGCTCTTTTCAAGGGATAGCATATAATATATTTAGTGAACACATCAAGAACAACAAATACGTGGCTCTTGATGATGGTAGGGATCTCAATAGATCGACCAACAGTAGATCTAATGGTCCCGCTGGGGTGATTGCATTCCAAGAACCTTCCCAGATCCTGTTAGGATATTTAGAATGCAGATACAGGGAACAACCACTAACAATTTGCCTGATTGACTGAGCCATATTATTCCAATAGTAGCTGATCCTTAATAGTCAAAACACCTTGTTTTCCCCTAAATGTCCCATACTTTTATGCACATGCTCAATCAAGGTATGCAACCAAGCTTTTGGTACACAAATTCGCCAGCTATCCCCCTGTGAATCTGCCCTCCTGAACTGAACCCCATCGATGAGACAATACCTACATATGACTTTATCAATCGCTGGGGCAGCCAGATCATGATTATAAACTTCCAGTACACTGATGACATCGCCCCAAATAGAATCCTCTCTTTGTGCCAGACCTTTATCCTTGGACTGCCTTGTCAGCTCTCTGCCCACCTCGATAGTGATACTACGACCGCTCTCGCCTTCTCTTCGATGACGACCCTATCTCCCTTAACAACAACACAGCTCAACAATAAGCATATCCATTATCTTTGCCTGATATGAACTGGATTGACAAATCGTATTCCTGTAGGGCGAGGCACCACCTTGTTAGCCTGCTCCTCATCAGCTTGCATGACAACAGGAGCGATAGGCTGTTGGGGTCAGAAAGCACGATGACCTTATAGCCCAAAACAATGTTACGCAGCTTGCTAATGCCCCAGACTACAGCAAGGAATTCCCTCTCTGTGACTGTGTACCCTCTCTCTGAATTATATAATAACGTACTAGCAAAATCCAGCAGACACTCTGCTCCCTCATCTGTTTTTTTTTTTTACTTTACACCTAATCCAAAACCAGATGCGTCTGTACTAAGGTAGAACACTCTGCTGAAATCGGGGTTGTGAACCATACATATATCAGTAAACAGCTGATTGGCTGCCTGACAGCTGTCCTGACAGTCTGCTGTCCACCGCCACAGCCTCCCCTTTCGCAACAAATCTAATAGTGGCGCCACCATGCTTGAAAATCGCTCGGCAAAAACCTACGATAGAAGTTACAGACTCCCAGAAAGCCTCTGAGCTCCTTTACGTTGCATGGGTCAGGGATATTGGATGAGTCCTACTTTCCGTCTATCGGGGCGAATGCCGTAAGCATCTACAACAAAGCCTAAGAACTTAACCTCTTCTTGTAGGAATAACGATTTGTCCAACTTCAACTTCCAACCGACCACTCTTAGTCGTTCAAATAGCCTTTATTATATGGCTTACATGACTTGCGAAGTTTTCACTTGCTATCAGCATTTCATCAACATAGACACGCACGACAGAGCTGACTCATGACCCTAGGGACGTGTTCATGGCCCGACAGAACTTCCCTATGCTGTTGGATGAGCCAAACGGTAGTATGCAGAACTGGTAGCTCCTCTCATCGTATAGAAACACTGTGTACTTCCGATCATTGGGATGGAATGGGACTTGCCAGAAACCCTTACAAAAATCAAATTTGGACACGACCCTAGTACCTTGAAATGATGCGAAAAGTTCGTCTTCGTTCAACAAGTGACTATCTGTCGGTAATTATTCGAATGTTCATAGAACGAGCATCTAGACAGACCCTTACTGACCCAGCTCTTTTCTTGACGCAAATCAACTGGTTTACGAATGGGCTGATTCCCTGTTCAATAATACCGTTACACTCCTTGTCCTCAGTTTGGTCTATCTACTTCCGCTCTGCAGCTCCACGGAATCGTTTAGGTCCTCTGTTTGAACGGATTACTGTCACTGACTGGAATGCGAGCCACATACTCGCTGGTGTGCCCTGGCATGTCGGAAAACACGTCCTCGAATTCACATAACAAATGTTTCACAGCTCACTGTTGTTCCCAAGAACCATTTTGACAGCATGACATATCAGTTCCCATCTTCTCTTCCCACATGGCCATGGTTGGGTTATTTGCCGGGTACTCACCCCCTAGTGTTGTCATCCTCAGCCCCAGTTCCAACCCCTTCAAGCATGTAGCCTTTGGCTCGCAGATTTACCTTGTCTCTCAGAGCTATGTGTAAAGACTCCACATGTTTACACCCATCTCTCTGTATCTTTCTAATCATAGGTTAGCACATACCCGCCAGACTGATACTTCCTTCAGTGAAACCAATAACCATGTCATGTCGTTGCATAAAATCAATGCCAAGAATGATCTCCCGAGTGAACTGTGGAACCACTAGACAAATTGCCTTATAAACTCTATCCCCGAAATAAATATCCAGAAGCACCTGTCTGTCAACCTTCTTACTATGCCCCTTTGTGGCACTAATGATGGTAATTTGCAGTACCGGCTATGTGGGAAAACCACCTCCCTTACTACTCATGTTATCCAGGAAATGCTTCGAGACACCTAAGATCTCTGACCCTGAATAAAGCAGAATGTCCAATGTAACATCCTTAATTTTGCCGGGAAGTTCAGGCACCAAATTGCTGAGTGGCAGCTCGGATAATTCAGCAAAAGGAGCGCTCCATCATCTGCCTGCATTGTGGCAGCCATGTGTGTGCCGGCGTGTACATCGGTCGCTTCGGCCTGGCTCCCTCTGCCGTGCGACCACGTCTGTTTCCATGCTGCTGATTGGCAGATTCTGCCCTTTGGTAGTTGTAGTTGGGTCATCGTAGGAAACGGTCCCATGCCCCATCATTCTGCTGATCCCCGTCTCTGTCCCGTGCCCGCCAATGTTCGCTTCTCCTACCTTCCACTTCTGCTGCTACACGCTGCCTGCATGATTCACCTTTCTCTCATAGTCATGGTTTATTGGGTGGTCGCCAGCGCTCGTTGCTCCTGCCTTCCCCTCCGGCTGTTTTGCACTGCCGGCCTGATTCAAACCTCCCCCTTTCATTTCCAAATTCAAAATTTGGTCGCTCGTACTATTTTCCACTTCTTTACCCACCAGTAATCGCTGGACCTCTAGTGGTGTTTGGGCATAAACATGCATTGCTATGTCAGACTCCGACAAGGGCTGATCGAAATACCACAAACGCTCGACTACGTGGCTAAGGTTTGCTTCTAGGCCACCCACTCGGCAAGTCCTTTGATACAACTCGGCCCTATTGGCGCCCTGTGTTTTGGTGTCCCAATACTCCGAAAGGAATTCGCATTCAAACTTATTATACATCGTGATTTCATCCTCACGTAACAATAACCAGTTGCGGCATTTTCCAGCGACGGAACGTTTAACAACAATGATTCGTTCTCGGTCATGGTAGTCATAGACATTAAAAAATTCTCGTAGCCTTTCAAGGTGTTCTTTAAGATGCTCTTCTCGCTCCCCCCTGATCATAAGCATATCTTCTTTCCGGTAGTTACGCCCCAGGTGGAATCCTACGCTCCCTGTGTTTTCATTGTGGCCGTGGCACGTGTTGCATAACTCTGTTATTTTTAACTCCGAATTCTGCTGTCGTGTATCGAGAGTGCTCAGACCAGTTGATATCTCCCTTCTTATCTCATCACATGCCGTGTTCAAGACCTTGCCTAAATTAGTCACTTCCCCTTTCGTTTTTCGGCTGTTCCATGACATGTTATCGTTTCATTCTCCAAATCAACGATGTGGTCGGTTATCTGCCTGACTTCTTCCTGGGCATGTCTCATTTCCCCCTCCAAGATTTGTTTACTCCCGAAATTTTTTCCGAGTAGGTCTGCAAATGTATCATACATGTGGTCCACATTTTCCTTACAGATGTCCTCCTTTATCTCTCCTACAGCCTCGCCTATGGCTCAGAGGACAGAATCGGCCACGACTATATTTACCATACCTTCCATTATTGCGCAGTTTTCGGCCCTAATATCATTTAGTACTTTCTCTGTCATTTCGCGATTTTCCTCCCTGATCGCTTCCATCATTTCGCAATTTTCTTCCCTGCTTTTCTTCATCATTTCGCGATTTTCCTCTACTATACCTCTCATCATTTCACAGATTTCCGCCAAAAGAGATCGCAACACTGCATTAACTCCAATAGTATTAGGCGTGTCTCGGCTCAATTCCTCTAATTCCATTACTATTGTCCTCTCACCTCCTAGGAATAAGTTGTTCAAAGCCTCATTTTCGCTTGACTCAGGATAACCAGATGGTGTTTCACGGCCTCCCCCGGCATTTTAGACCTATCTGGGGTACAGTTACAGGATAATAAATGAACAAATTCCCCAGGTAGGTACACTATTTCAACAACACTCGTTCATGTTTAATGGTCATGCCCTCGCAGACCCGATCATTTTCGGGGATCCCACCAGAATTTTGCATATTTCTATGTTAGGGTTATGATTAGAGATTAGACTAGTAATCATGTGGCCTGTTTTCATGCCCCAAAGTTACTTTAAATGAGTGCCTTGAATTTAGAAAGTAACTGAGTTTATACAAACAAACCAATAGAACAAGAAAAAATAACCCCTTATTCTATTTATTCTAATTTGTATTCTAACGAGTGCCTATAACATTGATTCGTCAGGTCGGCACTGGCTGGTACCTATTTTCAGCAACAATATAACAATTTTCTCATATGTTCCACAATAAATTACACTGACAAATTTACAGACAATATTTTAGAACTGGCAACAAAAACACTAAGAACACACACAACAAAACAGTACATATATATTTAACACAATAGGGAATCTCAATGAGGCTACCCCTCTATGACCGGACTCGCAGTACACATACTACAGCAGTCCAACGCCTCATCCGGAGTAGATTCAAATCTGGCTACCCGGCTCACTCCCCATTTTTTTCACGCAAGCGCCCTTGCCTAGGTGAGCGAACTGGTGTTGGTTAGCACTAGTGGGACCTCGTCGGCTAACTGACGATACTGGAACGGAGTTCGCTGCTGTCACTATCCCTCTCGATGGAATGGTAATTGGGTAGTAACTGTTGTATATTCCTGGAATGCTGCTGAAAGTCGCTGGGGTACAGGAATCCTTGCCTAAGGTCTCTGGACCCCATGTTCTTGGATGCCAGAAAAATGCGATGTGCTACTTGTTGTGTGTCACTACCCACATATATTCAGTAGGACTTACTCTTCATTACCTCAGGGTTCTACAGTGGGGTCGCGAAATGGTCAGACTCCTTAACAATGCACTCTGCAAGGATATTGGTGAATTAATTTATGTTTCGTTTCTATCTCATTTATTGTTATTGTTATTATTAAAATTATTATTATGATCATTATTAAAAAAGAGAACAGACCTTCACAACGACTTAATTTAAACTGAAGCTAGAATATATTCAGACAAAAAAGTTCAGACACAAAAGTAAGTAAACACTCGTGCATTGGACACCAAGAAATTAAACTAAACAAACTCCGCTAACTGGTTCATACAAGAACATTTCCCGGGTCCGCTCGATTATAAGCATCCCCAGGGTTTAGGGCCTTTGCCCTGCTGTTACCACGTACATCACTCCCGCATCAGTTTTTCTTACCTGGCAAAGAAGTCTCATCGAATTTTGTCTAGTACTTCAGATTTTATTGACGATTGAGTGTTAGTAAATGTAAACCTTTGTTATAAATTTTTCCTTATTGATATATTACCCAAATGTTGTAAGTAAATGTTACAGTCTCGCCTTTATTGAATTTAAAGGAATCACACTACCTACCATTATCCATTATTTTTTAAGAATGGGGTAAATAGTTTTTGGGTGGCTTATCAAAACATGTAAATGCAGTAATGCCGTAATAGAAGGATCTTAAAAACTAAAACTTTAGAGTAGGGGTTTATTGGTTTTGTGGTAGCTTGAATAAAAAACTATTTTAAAAATCTAAGATCATTTTTAGGACTATTTTCTATAGTAACAGTTAATAAATGCATCTTGCTATAAGGAATAAAATGAGCTCTTATATGCAGCTCAATGGATGTGCAAGTAATTCGTAAAGATCTTGTCCTTATATGATAAAATATCAGATAACCCCCATATAAAATAAAAGTGTATATATTTGTCAGCTGTAAAAGAAAACAATCAGCTTTCAATTCAGGACATAAGTAAAGCAATAAACGATTGTTCCTTAAATACCAACCATCACACAAGAAAATCAGAGTAAGCACTCTTCAAATCTGCAGCCAGGTCTGGACTTTTAACGATTGCTGCTCAAAAAATAACATGCAGTTTCAAGAACGAAACAATTAGAATATAAATTTCTAGCTGACAAATTAAAGAGTTTAATACTAACACGAATAATCTAATGCATGTGTACATAATATCAGTCATTTGTATGTATTAATTATATAATATAATAAATAAATAAATGACATTTTATAATTCTTTTAAAGTTAAGTTTGAAAATTAGAATTTAATTTTTTTACTTTTCGTATATTTACTTTTTTGTAATTTTGAAAGTTTCATTTTAGTATTTTAATTTATGCGATAGTTTTGCCGTTTTCCATAGACTTATATAATATCTGAAATTATGGCTATCAGCATTTTGAAATCACTATCTTAAACTAAACCGCAGGTTAATTATTGCTTACAGCAATAATCATAAAGGTTACTATTATCACTAGGAGGAACACGTAAAATCACTAAAAGATATGAAAATCGTTATTAATTATTTGTTGGTAACTGTAATGAGGCGCAATTAAAAGTAACTCGCAATTAACATGCATCTAATTAACAAGCAACGACTGGCATTAGTTGTTAAATAATTTAAATCTAACCATATATATATATATACATAAACTTTTACTACATTTGCCATAATTCAAATTTCATGATAGCTATGTAGACAATTTTTTTTTTTCAGTATAAAAATATACTTAGAAATATCTGATTTTCACGAAAAGATTTTTACGCCAGTTTGTTTCAATCTGCACACCTGCAGCTCTGATCCGAGGTAATTGGCAACATGAATGTGTTATTTTACTGTGCCAATCAGAACGAGGTTATAGCGACAACAAACATCTGTGGTTAGCGTGTACAACACCCTGATGCTGGGAGTTAAAAATGGAGGTGCAGGCGTGCATCTAAGGCATTTAAACAATGTTGTGGAAGAAATTTTTCGCGAAAATCAGGAGTCCCTGACTATACTCATTACATAGACAGTAATTTTCGGTACGTAACACTTTTTTTGACAAAACACAGTTTTTTTACTCTTAATTTATTACATTTTACTGGTACAGTACGGTGTTGGCACAACAGCAATTGTTTACACTCTATAAGAAAGACGTAGACCTTATCTAGTGTCGCCAGTCTCCCCTCATTATTTTTTGTTTGTCCCAGCTGGGTCAAAATTTCGTTGACTTTATTTCCCCAGTTAGGTGATCCGAAAGTTGACGTGGAAACAGCAGAGTCAATATGGCGACATCATGCGAGTTATACTGGTACTGTTTTCTCTACTTCTGCTACGTGACAACATGCGGCTCCTGCTAGTACTATACACGCGTTTCATTATACTGACACCAAGTACTTTCCTCATTATTTTATCGCAGTTTGTTGCCCTCTTGTACCAGCTTATGTAAGTATCTACCCAATCCTACTCACATTCTGATAATTAAATTAATGTATACTTTTAAAAGTAACATTAACATCAAGCTACAGTGTATGTGTAAAATTTATTCTGCCTACCAGCAGAATGTCTAAAGGTATAATGCCTAATGGTGTGGTGCCTAATAGCATAGTGCCTGATGGCATAGTACCTAATTGCATAGTGTCTAACAGCATAATGCTTAATGGCATAGTGTCCAACAGAATAATGCCTAATGGCATAGTGTCTAACAGCATAATGCCTAATGGCATAGTGTCTAACAGCATGATGCCTAATGGCATAGTGCCGAATGTCGCATCGCCGATCAGTACAATGCCTAATGGTGCAATGCCTAATAGTGTAAAGCCTAATGGTGCAATACCTAATAGTGTGGTGCCTAATGGCATAACTCCTACTGACATAATGCCTAAAAAGTGAGTTAGACATTGTACTGGTTTCCCTTTTCACCTTGACAATGGGTGCTAGGGGGGAATGTGTAGATGACGATGACACTGACTCGGTAGGTGAGTCGGACAGGATGTGGGTGACAAAGATAGGGGAATGGACCGCCTTGCAGGGAAAGCTGAGATGAGATGGATAGTGAGGAAAAGGGTATGTGGCGGAAGCCGCAGAGGAAACCCCCTTTGGTGATAATCCCAGGGTCAACATGCCGACGACCACGGGGCAGACTACGTTCCAGTGGATTGGTTCACCCTCTAAACGACGGATCTTAGGAAACTTGTTAGAGCCAGTCCCCACCCCACAAAACACTCAAATGTGCACTATGCATCACTAGGGATGGGGTGAGCAAAAACACTACTCTGAAATGAAAGACATGAGTGGTTTCCGTAGTTTACTCACCATAAACAATAGACTGGTATCCACAGGAGGCCAATGCTAGTGAAGCAGGCCTAGAGCACAAACCTCTACAGTAGGTTACGTGGTAAAACAGCACTAGGCTGGTGGTGTACTAAGTGAATTTAAACCCCTGGACGTGGTGGCTGGCAGCGGGTGAGGAGCCCTGAGTCAAAAACAACAAAACGATTCTGGTAATTATGATTTAAACTATTGAAACAAAAATAGCTGATGCAAAAACTGGTGAAGTGCCCGGAGTAGACAAAAAACATCTTTCTCTTCTGCGCGTAAAGTTCCGACTTACTAACATGGCATTCGGTGTCGCCAAGCCAGCCCCGCGAGGGGAGCTGACTTCGCATGTTGTGAAATAGTTCCCAAATGAAAACTTTAAAAAGAACAAAGTTACACAAGACACAATACAAAATGGACACTGGAAAAATAGCAAAACATATTAAAAACATTATTGGTATTTCGAAATGGCTTATCTTGTATTATTGTTCCTTGTTGCATAATGTTCAAGCGGAAGGATACAATAGACATAGCACAGCTTATGCAACACTTACACAATTTAATAATGGCGAGTAAAAATTACAAACAAAATATGAAACCACATTTTAAAAACATTGAGACAATAATTAGACACTTGAAAATCGTTGCAATTAAAGAGTAAATTTAAAGAAACATATTTTAAAAGGTAATATTTATCATTTACAACACGCATTGAGTATAGGCCATACTAAATGAGTACAGTGTGGCAGACGGACTAGTGGGGGGGGGGGGTATGCTAGGCACACGTCAAATGGCCCCTCCTTGTGGAGGCCGTCTGCACTCTGTTTAGAGTTAGAAATGTAAACACCAAACAGCTGGTAACATTGACAATGGTGCGTTGCTCCTGCAGCAGGGGAAATGGAGTCACCGTTGAGCGAAGGTGGTTGCCATGGAGACCGCAAACAGCTGAGGAAGTGGATCACAAAAGACGATGTGGAAATTGCTCGTAACACAGCACTCTGGTAGTTATATTATGTGAAAAAATATACATGAAAACTGGTGTACATATTTAAAGTTTCAGTAACACAGAAACGTCGCAATCCGCAGTGGTTTGTCAGAAGTACTGGTGCCGAGGGGAGAAGTAGTGGTGCAGGACTGATGACCCTTTTGAGCTCGTCGCAGGCAGCAGACGAACCATGGCGCTGTAGAGCTGGACGAGTGATGCTAGCACGACTCGTCATATGCGCTAATGAGTCGCCGCTCGCCGCGATCCCCAAACGGAGGTCGAAGCACTGAGGCATTCTGACGCAAGTCAAAGTGTCCCAGGAGAACGAATGACTGTTGGACATAGAAAGACCATTGAACTGGCTGGTGATTGCCGAATCTCTCGAAGAGAGCCAGGTAGAGTGCCAGGTGAGAGGAGACCAGAGCTCGCCGATTAACTCCCAGGGGTCGTGACTCCTTGGCTGAGAGGGGGGAATGTGTCCCACCGATTAGATCATCTGATTTGTGCTCAGATATAGTGCTGTAGAGTTGTTCGTTGTGCGAAAACACCACGTTCTGGTGAATGTTTTGGTAAACCATCGAACTAGTGCAGTTCCCAGAAACCACTGAACAGATACAACATACCTGTGTGACCGTCGTATGTTTCACGGACGAGAGAAAGATCACCTCATCGCTGCTACTGTCCCGTCGTTTTGCGAACACAGGTTATGAATGGTGGGGTGGCACTTGCTTATCGTATCACTAAGAAAGTAAAGTTATTTAGCTTAGATGTACTGATTAATACTGTTGTAGGCACTGTTTACAAAAAATGTGTGCGGCAAACTAGCACTCATTGCAACGTAAATAATGTTATATTAAGGAGCACTGACACAACACTGATGGAACAAGAATGACAAATGGCATTTTAGCATTGCTGATGTTATGAGTTTTTATTACACTCGACAAAGCGAGGGCGAATCTTGGAGACAAATACACATGTTACATTTAGTCTAGTGGATGTACTTACAGTTAAGATGAAGATGATGATAACACATAGCACTGCTACTGGCAGGCAATGACAGATGCATGACAGGCCACACAATCCAGGATGTTGAGAGTGTAGGTGTACAATGCATTGTTGCACATCGGGATGCTGGTAGTGGTGGGCGGATGCATGGTGCGCTGCTGGACTGACGAGCTGGTGTGCGACTGTGGCCAGCTGACGAATCCGAGGGACCATCATCGCATAGCGGGCCTACACAGGCCCCTAGTGCAGGTACTGGCAGGTGAAGTGTCCTTGGGGCATTTAGTTGGTGAAAGAAGCTCGGCGGTCGTCAATGTCAGGACCAAAGGAGCAGTAGCTGTTGTTTACAGGAGCGATGATGACATGTGTCAGGCAATAATTTTTGAACGAAGTGAAGTGCAGTGCAGAGCAGCGTGTGCGACTGGAGTACTGTTTCGAATGGCATGGTTACAAGGAACTTTCGTCGGACAGAGTCAAGTCGTTAGTCACTGCACTGTATGCACAACAAGGAACGAGTTTGCTAGCAATGTTCCATATTGGCACAGTCACTTAACACAAGGGAAACAGTTTGAATGTACATGCACAGGTTTCACGCACAATTTCTGTGTGCGGGGTTAAGTAACTCCGCAGCAAGCGACCGGGGCGGCAGACTCGACCCTCAGTGTAAGGGGAGGGAGTAGGGGAGAGGTGGCATCTCTGCAATGGTGTCACGATGGCAGGAGGCGGCATCGCTCTTGGAGGGAGGGTAGCTCATCTCTTCCCCTCTCGGCGAGTTCACACATTGAGGAGTTACACTCGTTCCGGGAACTTGCGTGAAGCTGTGTAGTTTGACCACCCAGGCAAGTAGGGAAGGGGGATGATGCTGTGCGCTTGGCGGTTGCTTAATATGTCTGGCCAACTTCCTGCTTTGGCTGGAACTGTACAGCCGGCATCCCCGCGCATACAATGTTCTGCAGAATCTGAATTTTCTTGACTATTGCAGTGATGGTGATGATCTGGTGGTACTGTAGCCTTAACACCCCCACAAGTTCAGGCGACATTTGACAATGGGATGATGTGGCAGGCTCCCACATTAGGAAGCCGCGGAGGAAACCACTTTTGGTGATGACCACAGGGTCGACAGGCCGACGACCACGGAGCAGGCAACGTACCAGTGGATTGTTGCACCCTCCAAACGATGGATCTTCGGGGACTTGTTAGGGCCAGTTTCCACGCCACAACACACTCAAATGTACACTATACATCACTAAGGACGGGGTGAGCAAAAACACTACTCTGAAATTAAAGACGTGAATAGTATCCATAGTTCACTCACCATAAACAATAAACAGGTATCCGCAGAGCATAAACCTCTCCAGTAGGTTATGCGGTAAAACAGCACTAGGGTGGCTGTGTACTTTACAAGTGAAATTAAGCCTCTGGACGCTACGGCCGGCAGGGGATGAGGAGGCACAGGTAAAAAACAACAAGAACGGTTCTGGTAATTAAGATCTAAACTACTGAAACTAAAAATGGCTGATGCAAAAATTGGTGAAGGACCTGGGGTAGACAAACTTCTATTTATGGTAATATTGAGTCTGACTCTTGATAGTGTTGGTTGACTAAATTTAATTTTTGTGTATTTTGAAAAGGTAAATGTCAATTAAATTATTTACTGAAACACATGACCTCATTTTCTACAACTTTACACTATGTTAAACTGCTTGAATTTTTCTGTTATTTTAGCGAACATAAGGTTGTATGATATACATACACACAAATATATGTGTGTGTTTGTTTATGCATGTGCATGTGTGCACAAGCACATTCACATTTCATATTGAAATTAATTTAATATAGTAGTATTTTCCGGTTTTGGCTGTTGTGCTATTCAAAAAACTGAATTCAATAAATATTTGACCTAGTGAATGGGTCTTAAGATAGCAATCCTACCCAAGCCACCTTGTGGTGCGCAGAGCTTTGGCCATTACCATGTAATTCAAAAACTACTTACCTCACATGAGTGATGTCTGTTTAGGAATAGCATTTAATGAACATTAGCTGTGTGTATACACATTTTAAATTTACCACTACCTACTCATTAAAGCATATTACTAGCAACTGAAACTATGGGTGTTGCATCCATATTAAAATGTGTAATTCTTGAAGCACAATCTTATAAATGTATAGGCATGTACAATACACCATTACATTAAATATTACATCATAAAATTGATGCAGAACATTCCACATACCCTTACTCACCAAAGCCCGTCGTGCACACCATGCCACCTATATGGAACGGACCATACGACCGTAATGCCACCACATATCGGAACACACCAGGCTGCATGTTTTCCACGAGGCGGCGTCCAGACGCCACCCATGTAGCACCGTGCGATGATAGTGTGTTGTTTAGCCCACAAGAACGCCCATTACATGGTAGGAATGTGCCCCGTTAACCAAGAATGACACAATTCTTCTTTTTTCAAACATTACTCATATTGGTACATCCAGTGAAGTTGCATTAATGAGGGTCATGCTGCAACATGGTGTTTTTGACGAAAGGCCAGGAATAACCTTGTTTCTGCCTAAAGTCTCTTTAGTTACGTTTTGTCTTGCTTAGCCTCAATCAACATAGAAGCACCCCTGTGCCAGGCTGCGAGAATGGACTCGCCCGTGCTACCAACTTTGCTGCACAGATTCTTTCATGATAATTGTTTAATCTTTAGATTTTAGCGAATGTATTTTCACTAGTATATTTTCTTTATTACTTGTTTGTTATTTAAATGTCGTTAGTAACTACCATTATTTCAGTTATTGCTTAATTAAGTCTCTATTAAATTGTGGAAAATACATCAAATTGATCATAAACTTTTCCCTAAGGAATTTTGAGACATTAAACAGCAAAATTATTTGTTTGCAGTACTTTGAGCTCACATCCAGTTGTTTTCAATATTTTGTAAATTTTGATGGTGCTTCCCGCGCTTTTGTACGACGGTACAGGGAGAACATGAAGGGCCTGTGAGTTGGCGGTACAACCCATACATTTCCCCAGTGTCACAGTGATTTTGCATAAAGGAGTCTAGGTGCCTGGCGAGTGCTCTATTTCAGTGCTCCGGGCCTAGAGAATGCCAAGATTCCCCTTACGTAAGTACAACGATGTCGAATGGGGAAGGTACAGATTATGATTCAAAGCTGTCTGCCACATGATCCTGAGAAGAAACAGTGCTCTCTGAGTGCCCATTCCACATAACAGGCAGGCACCTTCTGGGTAAAAATTTCACATCACGGCACTGTCATGTGAGAAACTACTCAGATCTCACTGAAGATGACCCCCACTGTATCCCCTGCTTGAGTCAATTTGTCGCCCTATGTAAGTGGAGATATTAAAACTGATTTTAGCATATGAATATTGTCATACAGTTTATAGTGTGCATACAGACTTATAGGTAGCCAAAATCCTAGTAGATGCATTGTGAGGCAGGGAGAGAGTATGCACGAAGTCGGCCATCTTGCATCTGCAATCCTGTGCATCAAGGACAGCCTTCCCCTCTGCAGAGTACCGATCGAAGAGGCTTCCATCCCTCCCACACCGCACAAAGGGAGCCAGCGACGACGAGGCCAGTAACCTCACAGGAATTACCTGATCTTCCGTGCCATGCATGTTCTCGCGCTTCTGCATTATGGCCTACCATGACGGGTATGGAGCAATCCGTACTATGGCGAAAGTCTTGAACTTTTACTTGAACAATGGGTAAATCACAGATGCCATGTGGAGTCATTGCTACCGAACTGGCACCCACACAACTCCTTCCGCAACAACCATGACCTTCCACTGTGAGCAGCATCTGACGATGCTCCTGCATAGATGTGTGCACAATGTGGACCGAAGAAGAAAGCAGAAAGCTGGACTTCTCTGGGCACGGCCACATGCATGTACTCTACACAAAAGCAGCAACTCAAGCACGAACTGACATTCAGTGACAGGAGAAAGAGTGACATGTGCGACAGTCTGGTATATTTTTAAAATTCACAATGTACCGCGCGGTGTACTTAGTGTACCACGATATTCCACTAGGGATGTCTAACGGCCGCAGAAGTGGTCCGAAAGATAGCGAACTTTTCTGGTACGGTGCTATTGCGAATAGTGCGAAGGCTACACTGGTGCCACAGCTTCGAGTGTGGGATAGCTTGAAACCCTTGGTGATGGCATAGAACCAACATCCAAATGGCTTCGCAGTTCCGGGAAACTCCGCAGGTAACTGTAGAATTCCGCGCGACCAGGCAACTACAGTTGCGATGTTACGGTACAACTATTGCAAACAGACTGTGCATGCAGAGTGTTTCATAACAGAGGGGCACCAAACAATAGACAGAAGTAGTTTCTTGTGCTGTGGCATTATTGCTGACACACATCAACCATCACCAATCTTTATGAACTCTCACCATTTTTTCTTCAGTAGCCCTCAACCCAGCAGCTTTGGGGTCACCACAAACTGTCACTGTAGTTCAAAATGTCTCAGTACCGCTTAAGTTTGTGAGTGCCCCAGCTTCCATGCAATAGCACTAGAAACGCACATGTGCCCAGTGTACATGTCTTTTGTGTCAATTTCAGACATTACCAACTTTCGCAGGTCTGATTAGTGAGAACCCAGAAGCCTTTCTCGACTATTGCGTAAGCCGACTGCCTATACAGCATGAGTGAATATGAGTGGTCACAGTACATCGGAAAAGAGCTGTTAGGACATGCTAGTAAGTGGTAATCTGGCATGACATGATACGGGATACCGTGGGGCGAGTAACAAGGACTTCTCGTGTCTCATTATGGGTTGGGGTTTACATAACTACCAGCGCAGAGTCGTCTTGCTCTATAACGGCATGGGGATTAACGTTGGCTGCACTTGTGCCACACAAGTATTACATGCTATGAATATTCCAACCACACATCAGTGAACATCAAGTGCTCACAGCAATTACAGAAACTGCACGTCCAGAATTCTGTGCATCGCTTGTGCTGTTGCTGTCATACAAGCCGGACGAGTTCGTCAGAGATGCTGCACTGTTTGAGCAGGATACCCTGCAGGCAATGATGGAGCTTCTCTGATGTGGTACAGCTAAGAAAACCTCAACAGCTGTGCAGCCAACTGCATCAATGCCACCAACAGCAGATGAGCAACAGCGCTGATGGCCATACAGGTAATAGAGTGACACTCATAATAAGTCTCATGTGCACTCCACGAAAAAATCGACTAACCAGCTGGACTTCAGCCAACCACTAAAGTTTCAGTTTCATTATTGCCCTGGACCTCAGATACAATGGCACGTATATTGTCCGAATGTGCCTGTCGGCACTAAACGAGGTGGCAACACTGAACAGTCCCTGTCGAGAAACAGGCGAGTGGGTTGATGAGACCTGATGTCCCCATTAATCCTAATGCAGTAGTAAACACAATTCAGATACCACAACATGCTCTTTTCCATTTTAACTATAGCAAGCACCACCCATCAATCGAAACTCTCGTCAGTGTAAACAACCATCGTTGCTATGCTTTAGTTGACACTACAGCCTCACACAGTTTTATCAGACTGGAAAATATTCACCCCAAAGGTTTAAGCCTGTCAAACAATCTGTTCAGTTAGCTGCCTCAGGAGCGAGGTTCCAAGGGATAGGCCAAGCCACCATTGTGGTACACAACAGGGACACCGAAACCATAACAACATCTCTGGTTATGCCCGAATAAAGGGAGGGCCTGCCTTGGCTCATTCAACAGAACACTGTGATCGAGTCCAAGGCGAGATGTATCTACTTCGGTGGAACTGAATATAGAACATCTTACAGTGTAATAGCGAAATCAAGCGATCGCGCACCCAAAAATATTTCTGACGATGTACCTCCGAGCTACCGAGCTGCTTTTCAGCGACTGTTAGATGAAAGGCAAGAAGTATTCTCAGTTAATGATAACCTGCGACGTACCGCATTGACAGGGCAATATATCGATTTTACGATGTAGAACCCATCTACACTCCTCCTAGGAGTTATTTGCCACATCAAGCCAAAGTTATCAAAGAACAAATAAAAAAGAAATGTTTGCCAGTGGAGTACTGAGCCAGCACATAGCCGATACAACTCTCAGATAACGCTTGTGCTTAAGAATAATGGTCCGTTATGCTTCTGTGTCGAACTGAGATGCACCAACCTTGCGACAGAAATCTTGGCACCACTTACATCAGTGTTAAGAATGCCCTTACCACCATTGGCCACGCTAAGGTGTTTTCCTCCCTAGACTTGCGAAATGGTTACTAGCAAGTTCCACTGTGTCACGACGACCGGGAGAAAATTGTGTTTACAGCCCCCAATGGCAGCCAGTATTACTTTTTCCACAATTCTGATACTGACTGCCATTTGGCTTCAAGGGAGTGCCGGCTACATTCCAGATCATGACGACATAGGTGTTGAGTGGACTTGTAGGAGACTTTCTTCTGGCATACCTATATGATGTGCTTATATGGTCTTACACATGGGAAGAACATCTCATCCACTTGCCGCTTGTCCTGGAGCAATTGGCCATTAATGGGCTAATTTGCACAGTACCAAAATGCAACACTGGCAAAGCTAACTATCATGTGTGTCACAATTAACTTATTGTTAATCTTGCGCATGGAAAAAAAAGATACCTAGTGTGGCTGCAGTCCATGCCCGAATCCCACAGCAAGCTGGCAAGACGGTCCATGGTGATGCAAGGATACAATTACGAGATCGAGCACTTCGCAGGTAACAGTAATCAGCTGACCGACACACTGTCGCATGTGCCATGCGATGACATCATTGTATGTGACGAGACCGAAAGGGAGAACATCCTGTTGCCTGGGAAATGCTCAGAAGATGCACAGCTGTATCATCTGATCGCTCAGCCAAAAGAGACAAACATCAACAATATCCCCAAGGGAGTTGTGGCCGCACAGCACGACTGCGCCACTTGTCAAGTGAAGAGGAGCGAGTACACACATGGAATGGTGAACCACTGGTGGGTGGTTGACAGGTGTGTTGAGATGTCCCCCCTTAAACAAGATGGGCCATGGAGACTCTTTGTGCCCCCATGTGAGCGAGATAATGTGCTCTGCAATGTCCATGACGGACATTTCCCCAGACACCCAGGGGCGGGTTAAACAGTATGCAACATCAACTGCCTATTCTACAGGCCAGGGATAACTCGAGTACTGCAATGCTACATCCGACTCTGCGAGACCTTCAACAAGTTCAAGTCCCTATGAGCTGACAGCGAACAACAGCAACAGACACATCTGCCTGATGGCCAGTTCGAATCTGTCACTCTGGACATCATGGGTTCATAACTCTTCTCAGTGGGCGGAAAAAGATTCGTCTTCGTCGTGACGGACATGTTTTCCAGATGGGTCGAAGCGTATGCTGTTTCGAGCACTCGAGTGACAAACCTGATCCGTATTCTCAACACTAGATTCTCAGCTCGATTGGGTTACCCCAAGGTACTGCTTACGGATAATGGTTCACAGTTCACAGGCAACAAGTGGAGAGATGCAGGCAAGATGTGAAGCGTGTACCCCCTCCCCGCCCTGCCAGGGTACCATCCACACGCAAACCCCATGGAGCATAGGAAGCAGGATTTGAAGAAACATTTCCGACTCCGTGTGGGGCAAAGTCACGAGACATGGCCCGAACATCTGACAACAGCCCTGTTTGCGCTATGATGTCGAATGAATACAGCTACTGGCCAATCACCCGCAGCAGTTACAACATAAAACTCCTGGGATATTACCACTGCTCCACAACGACCAAGGAGGAGCCAGTAAGTACTGCAGTGAGAGCAGAGAAGAGAAGGGAGAGACTCGTGGTTACATGAGCTAACCAGCAGCAGTATGCTCACTCTCTGCATGCAAACAAAACTTCTGAGAAGGCTTCTCAGCGAGGTGGAGCGGACCTTAAAAGGTCGTGTGAGCCTACTGTGCTGTTATCGACGAGTTACGAAAGTTCATTGTAAAGACCTGCCGATAGCACCTTATGAAGGCGTCGAGATGCCCAGTGCTGCGATGCCCCTCAGGCAGGGTTCGCAAGGTACAGTGGAATATGACATGCCTCGTGCAACAGACGACACCCCGGATGGGTGACCCAGACATCGCTGCTTGTGGCAACAGACAGTGACCGACATGAGGAGTCAGTCGACACCAGTGAAGAGGGACTGTCATGCTCACCAGACCAGAAGGCTTAACATACAGTCACAGAGTGGCAGAACATGCTTTCCACCGGAGTCGTACAATTTCGGGACACCACCTGCAGATGAGACCCACTGTCATACCCACGGTAATGCGCTGGAGGTGGTGGTCGTGGGACCACCTGTTATCGTCAGGCCCAGGAATGGACCAGCGACACTTCTGCCCAGTTGCCACTGGCTGGAGACTTACGATGGACACCTCCCTGTCTGATGCAGGCTTCCCGATTGTATAGCATGGGTGTCAGGCTGACACTAGCACTGCATGAGTGGGTGGACAGAGGGCACACACTGCTTCACACCACCACAGCCAGCCAGGACCCAGCTCCATGTCCACCCCTTCAGCTGCCTCCACGCGACACGTACCCTAGGAGTAACCAATGGGACAGGGGAGGCCCTCCACCTATCTGCCAGTCTGCATGTCCAGGTCGTGGAGTGCACACGAGGTGCACCACCTGATCTGACAACTCGGCATCCCAGGGAACAACAGTCGACTCAGTTTCGCTCCTGACAAATTCCTTATTTGTTTCAACCATTTAGTGTATTATTAGTTAACTTCGTCGAGGAATATTTTCATGTAAGGTTTTGCATATCCTAGAGATATACACCTCAATCTCTGCCTCTTGACACGAGCGGGGGTCACAGAGAGGGGTAAACAGGCCTGGACATCTCTGGTGAAACTGGTGTGACATGCCTTACACGTCAGTGGCATGCGAAGATTATCTTACCTGGCGGCACCAGTTCGTTAGAGAGAATGAACATTCGAAGAGCACTGCTTCATCTCAGGAATTTTACGTAGGGTAATCTAGATGTTCCCCATGTCCGATGCATAGCAATAGACACTCGGCAGGAATATTTGACACATGTATGCCCTTACATAAATGAGAGGCAGTATTTCAGGGGCGCAATATTTTTAACTGTCGGAATAATTTCGCTAGAGGAATGGTGCCATTCCACTAGCGGAATCAAAATTTGCTATTTTGAACACTCGATAACGGAATTATTATCGGAATCTAGGCCCGAAGTGTCGAAATAAATCCGCCAGCCAAGTACGTGCTGGAATGTCAATTCCGGTAGAGAAATTTCTGCGTTGTTATTGAAACAAGAAAATTTCTATCATGTTCTCATTTCAGGGTTTTCATCTTATTTTATCAGATTATGGTAAAGTCGTTAAGTTTTATAGTTTGTGAAAACGACAGTAAGAAACATCGTACTTTAGTGGATTTCTTCAGCGACGAAAGGAAATTTAATTAAGCCGGGCAGTTTGCGATTAATGTACACAAAAAAATATTAGTTGTGTTACCTGTGAATGTAAATATGATGGATAAATCGTATGCAGCTAAGGTATGAATGCTGTTGTTTGTGTTGTTTCAGCAAGTGTAAAATTTAAATCGAACTTTGCCAAAAAAAAAAATTATAACCTATTTCATAACCAAATCTTGCGGCAAGGCTCGTGATCGGCATATACTTGTGCAGAGATGTAAAGGTTTTTATTTTAAATACTACCATGCCTTATAATGTAAAATACTTTAAATTAAATAAACATACCTAATATTAATAAACTCTGGTGTTCGTGAGACATCCTTAATGCATTAAGAAAGTAACTCTGAAGTTCATTTCTTGAGTGTACTCTGATTACTTTCTTAAAACCAGAATAAAAGCACTATGTCTACTCCACAAACACAGCTTCTACACATTTAAACAAACAAAATGAAAGAATATTGTAACATTTTTTTGGAAAAACAAAATTAGGCCTATATTAGTAAAACTTGAAATTTACCTAAGTCAGTAGATTTTAGGCTTTTCCTGGCTCTAATTGTTTGGATTTTTATGTAGGCACTATTATTTTTGTGGTCTGGCTTGTTCTACAGCATAAAGCTAGCTTGGCTGGTTATTGATCAGTGGAATGCAAAAAAAATTGAATATTGAAGCAGCTCGGGCAGAGCTCTGATTAAATTGACATGTTCAATAGCCTGGAGTTCTGCTGCTAAAAAATGGGATCTAATGAATGCGAAAACAACATTAATTAATAAACAATACCAAACCCTTAGTCTATCATCAATAACATTGTCAAATGTTTCATTCTTGGTCACACAATGAGCTCGCTCTCGAAACTATCGTGCCAGTTTTTTATTGCTGGACAGGTGTGCCCTTTCTTTCAGCTGATTTTGAACCTTGCATGTTTAGTAACTAGATGGCTGACCGTATATAATTAATTCTTACCCATTAGATAAGATATGGCTTGCAGGTATGTACACTATGGGCCGTATGCAGAGATGCTCCTTTACTTTTTCTTTAAGGCTTCCTTCACGAAGGAAGGCACGGCTCCTTTTCTTGAAGTACGGTGCAAAGACGCGAAAAGGTTTCCTCGTTCCTTTTCTTGCGGAAGGAAAGGCTCGGCTCTTCCTTATTGCGAGGAAAGCCGAACAGCATCGAGGATACCCGAACGGCATCGAGGATACCCGAACGTCAGTGACGTAATCAATAACGTCATAGTAAACAGCCAATAGGAATTAAGTGTGTTCTGTAGTCTATGGTGATTGTGGTATATTGTTTTGAAATTGAGAAA
>PNEQ01102253.1:0-24878 GCA_003012365.1 Medauroidea extradentata | reverse complement strand
AAAATCACAAGAGCAACTTGAAAAAACCACTGTTGCAATATTTAATAAATTAACTGAATGGTTCACAGTAAACAGACTGGGTCTAAATATAGATAAAACAAATTGTGTAAGATTTACTACAAAAAACAAGGAAATTACTGATGTGAACATTAAATACCAGGAAAATTTTATTAAAAATGTAACTTCTGTACATTTTTTGGGCTTGGGTATTGACTGTAGATTAGATTGGAAATTACATGTTCAACTCATTACTAAGAAACTGAGTGCAGCCTGCTACTCATTACGGTGTCTGTCCCAGTTAGCCTCAAAAGAAACATTGAAAACAGCTTATTACGCTTACTTCCAGTCTGTAATGTCATACACAATCATTTTTTGGGGTGGTTCTCAAACAGCTAGTAAGGTGTTCATACTCCAGAAAAAGGCATTTAGGACCATATGTAATAAGCCAGGAAGGGAGTCTTGTAGAAAACTATTTAAAACTGAAGGTATTCTTACTCTATCTGGATTATTCATCTTTAAGTTGCTAACATACATTTCTGACAACATTGATCTGTTTAAAAAGAATTATGAAGTGCATAGTCACAGAACGAGAAATAATCAAAATATTCACTTAACAGCAACATCACTGGCACTCTTCCAAAAAGGACCATCCTCCACAATGACCAAAGTCTTCTACTCCCTACCCAATAACTATAAAGAACTATGTTTTTCCAATAAAAATGAATTTAAGAGCATAATCAAAAACAATCTTCTATACCATCCTTTCTACAGTACAGAAGAGTATTTCAATCATTGTAATAAACTTGAGTAGATTGATTTAAATTGCTGTATGTACTGATAAGGAGCCTTGAAAATGTTAATTGTGTATAACAAAGGTCATGTATATGTCTGTTTACCTTGCACCACTAGTAGATTTTTTTTATAATAAATGTTTTTGTATATAATGTGTGTAGTTTGTAAGCAACTATTATATTGACGTCCTCCATACACCAATTGTCAACGACAAATTGTAAGGTGTCTGTGGAGTGAAAATAAATAAATAAAAGAAAAAAAACATGGTACAAATAAAAAATTAAAAAATGGTTACGAAAAATGTGGTACACCGTGCCCTTAACTAATAGGAAATGGAATTTTGGGTAGCTAATTTTTATGACTATACTTTGTCTTTACTAATACGAAATGGTATTTCAGGTGTCTTCAGTATATCGAGCACTCTGGATAGAGGATAATAGTAAAACAATTTGTACGTGTATTTATTTAGTGTAAATATAGTAGTAATTTCTTTTATTTTGGGAACAAAATTCTTACTATTGGAACAGTATCCTGGGTTATCTTCCCTTCCAGTAACTTGGTGCGTGCTGCAACAAAGTATCGTGGTAATTTTATCCTACGTTTCATACTCTTTTGGAAGTGTAAGCAAACAACATGTAATATCTGTTGGCCTATGTTGTGCAGTGTAATTGTTAACAGTGTGCTGTACCTTGAATTGTAACCCCTTTTTACTGTACAAATTCTTTATAAATGTTCAATGTGCATCCTTGTTACAGTTGGTGCACTGCTTCCTTATCAGGATCTGGACTTGTAATAGTAGGTTATCTGGAGCTCAAAACCTCAGTAATTTTTTTTTTCTTTCATAAATCTTGCTATTACAACTAGAGTTCATTACATATAGCTAAGCAATTCAAATCAACAGAGTATTACAGGCCTAATACACAAAGTTATCTGTTTTAAACAATGTGTACACCTTCAAGGTGATTTTCATAGTGTGGCTGGCCAACTTGTATGCAAGTGGCATGCATGCAAGGTCTTACATTCTAACTAGACTCATTTAGGGACTGTTCTTATATTCATACACCTTGTGCAAGTTTTTGGTTTTATTTGGCACAATCACCACATGCGCTAATTTATCCTGATATTGTTTTTTTGAGAATAGAATACAAGCTGAAGCCTTGTATAGTCGCAACAAATTTATGTATCCGTTTCTGTCATTATTTAAAATAACAAATTCCAGTAGTACAACAAACCAAAAAAAAAGGACCCTCATATTCCTGAATTTTTTTGCCATATAGGCATATTCAAACAAACACAAGGTGGTGTACACCTTTTTGTTTATCTTTTGGTGATCACCTTCTCGCTCAAGAAAGATAATTGTGTGTACTAGTCTTGTCACACAATTGCCACTTACTGGGTTTTCACTAGATAGTTTACGGCCTACTAATTGCTTTTACAATGACGAGCATTCCGTGGCGAAGCGTGGACGTGTTCCAAGGCAAGCAGTATGAGACCCGACTATGCACCTTGAACACGTGTCAGTTGCGTTACAGAGACCTAAGTGTATTACTGAGAACTAGTTCCTCGTCTCTTACATGCTACTGGCTGAGAGGTGTACCTGCCCCTATCTGTCAAATGGTTCCACAGACAACTGAGAGATCTATACAGTCACTGCTAATCACAGCTTGCCCTAGAACACTTCACGCTTAGCCACTGCAAACATACAAATTCGTAAATTGTCACAGAATAATACTTTTTTGGTGTTTTATAAAACAGCTTGAAGTGTCGTATTTTGCACACTTAGTCACTTTTTCCTATCAGCTCAAAACTCTTATGGAACACGTATTTGTTAAATGGGCTGACACTGTTGTAATGTGTCACCTGTAGAATTGTATCTTTTGTTAAATAGGCTCCAGGCCATGAAAGACATGTGGGACTGGAATTGATAAAATATGTCAACCCCTGTTTTTAGTATTCAGAAAATTACATTTTTTTTCTGGTACAATTACCACATGAAAACATCTGGGGACTGACCCCACAGGGATTCAAACCCAGATCACCTAGGGAGGAGGCAAGAGGTCTCATCCCTTGATCACTGCGGCTGGCCCTCCTCACAGTCCGTGGTGTTTGGCACCAGACAGATTTTTTGGACCGTATTATTATTATTAGCAATATTTTAGTTTGCATGGAGGGGTTATAAAAATTGAACAATTTCTATCATAATTGTTCATACACTTTTGAAATGATCATCGTGTTTTACTGAGGTAAATTAAGCAGAGTAATGGGAAACATGCAAGTAAAATTTGTTCTTACATAAAAATAGCAGAAATAATGAAGAAAATATAAACTTCAGGAATCAAAATGACATGACAACAGCATATAACCTTATAATCATAACTTACATATGAAACTCTGCAAACTTCTTTTGACTACCTGTACGTACAATGCTTATGCTGTGGGATAGTATATGAGATTGCATAATTGTTGCTTCTATATTTAGCATACTATTCCTACAAAAAAATTGTTTTGAGTTTTGTCTTGTATTTACCTATGTAGGCTGAGCATGAGGACAAGTTCCTTTGTATTTTTTTTTGTTTTGCCACTGAACTCTTGTTTATAACTATAGTTAACAAAATTAATGTGCAGAGATTCAAGGTCATAAGTCACTTTCTGTCTTGTATTGTGTGTGATGAAACATGCTTCCTAGTATTTATTGTTAGGTTACTATGGTGAGGTTTCCCAATCTACACATTCTGCCACAGCATAATATTGCATTAGATTTCAAGCTGTTTTGTTGAGTATGAGATGTTCTCATTTATCTATTTGTAATCTTTGTACTTTTTGATTTTTTAGAATTTTATTCATATACTGCGATAGCTAATTTGGAACTCTTACGAAGCTGTAGAGGAACTTAGTATAAGCTCCCTCAGCATATGCAGTGCTCCTATCGTCTGGTGATACCTTGTATTTCTTTGTAAAAACAGTGTTTATTATTTTATTGTTGAAGAGAATAATTATTTAATCATAGGTCCATGCTTAAGTTTAATGTGCTTACATACAAATAGGCCCATGTTCTTAGGTTACCAATGTCTCTGTGAAACCGTGAAACATACTGCCTACCTGCCCGAACTAAATAAGATTTGGCCACAAAATGTTTCCCTTGTGAAATAACCTCTTCACCACCACCCCTCCCCCTTCCTTTCCGACCGCCTGGCCTTCCAAAGAAAAAACTGTACTGTACTGTTTCTGTAACGAGCTCTGGGCTCATTGAAGCAAATAAACAAAAAAAAGTTTTTAATGTAACAAAAATTTGTTGTTTTCCTTTAACAAAATTTTGGGGTAGCTACTGCTATCCATTGCCACCCCTGAATTAGTACTTCCATGCATGACGGTGTTGGTAGAAATGTCTGTTTCATAGCCAGGTGGTTGGGAAAACTAACTGGGTGGTGCACCTCGCAAAATAGGCTGGGGAGATAACTGGGCTCTCCTTTGTTTGTAGGATGGACACTGTCACCAAAGTGCTGATAATTGGTGCAGGTGCTGCAGGAATAGCTGCGGCATCTCGTCTTGCAGAAAAAGGAATAACTGATTTTTTGATACTGGAGGCAGAAGATAGGATTGGTGGCAGAATATACACCACAACTTTTGGTGAGTTGATGCTATGGTGTCCTTGTGCAGCTGTGTGAACTAGACATACGTAAATGTTAAAAATAATTTTTGAATTACTAGAACTGTACTGAGATTTTACTTTTAGTTGTATTCATAAAGAATTTTCTGAATGTGCATAGTCAGTAAGGTATCGTGTGATTGTATCTCAAGAATAAATCAATACATTTAGTTTATTTTCAATTAAAACTTTTGGTTTATCCTTTGAACATTTTGGTGTTTAAATATGTGTGGTTTTCATGTCATGTGTGGCATTTGAAATACTTATCAGAACATTGTTAAATAAGCACAAGAAAATTAATAATATTCACTTGTCAGTCAGTGTCTGCGTATTCTGTTATAAAATTGTAATCTTCGTGATTTAAATGTAAGTGGGAGGTAATTTTATTGGAAAATGTTAGAGGTAAGGTATTATCATTATTCTTGGAACCCACACTTGGCTGCCATGCTGTTATTGTTGTATTCCAGACAAATGTAGGCCAGCTTCAGTTTAGCAAACGTATCCTTCATTACAGTGTTTGGGAGTTTAAGGAAAATGTCGAAGTGGACCACCATGTGTAGTGAAAGTAACTTTTTTCACAAAATAGCTTGTGAGAAGGATTATTTTAAATGATGGATAAACACTGCAAAAACTTAAAATGTAATAAAGGGCACAACTGTTAAATAGTGAAGGTTAATAGTGTATAACACCAGCTGAAAGATTGACTCCTGAAAATAAGCAAAAGACTTTCTGCTCAAGAAACTACCTAAGTTACTATTGTCATTGGAGAACAGGTTTTCTATTCAAGACTGTCAAAACAGAGAAATCTTACCTCTTCTTATTGCTTTTCTCAGCAGGACAAATGTTTGGTGTGCTTGTCTATAACTCTACCTAGGCCTACTATTTACAAATGGTGAGGAAACTAGTTAAGTCAATTCATTTAGAATTTTCTTGTATAACCAAGTCATATAGGCTCTATGCTAAGTATGGTGGAACCTCGATTTTACAAGGCTACACAGTGCCAGAGAATGATTTCTTAAATTGCTGACTCGTAAAATCCAGTACTCATAAAATATGGATTAGGCCTCGTCAGAGTATGACATTGTAAAATCAATTACCTGTAAAATGGGATTATACTGTAGTCGTAATACAATGGTTTTACCTTGAATTAAAATTCCTTTAAAATTAGGCACAATTCATTAACTCTCAAATATATATCTCCTTTGTGTGGAGTTTTTTGTTGACAATCTATCCTTATAGGTATTGTGATTTATGTTGCATAATGAGAAAACAAGAATTCTGAACAAGATGGACTTTATACACATTTAATATTCTCGTACATCTTTTGTTACAAAACTCATATTATTACTCTCCAACTTGGTACATATTAGAACGAACTAACTTAAGAATCCTCCTAATTCACTTTTGTAAGTTAAACTCTGATGAGAACAACATTACTCTCTCTTGACACAATTTACCGTGAATCCTGCCGCACTATTCTTAATAAAATAGTGAAAAGACGAGGAAACATCCCTGCCAAATGAGAAACTTCATTCCAGCGTTTCAAAGAGGCATGACAGCTCCAATCAAAAGGGGCAAACTAAAAAGGAATTCGCCACAACATATCTTCCGTTGTCCTCTCCCTTGTCTGTCCTAGGTGTGGACTCGCTTTCTAAACCCACGAAAGCCAGTTTATTGCGACGCTTGAGTTATTCCTGCTCTCAGCGAGAAGCTCTCAACCTGAGACTTTGTCGCTCAGAAGAAATAGTTCAGCTGCCGCTCAACATTGTCAAAGTCGACAAAATTTTCCTGGCAGTTTTCACTACACATAATGCACACACATTTGCGACATCTGATACCAACAAGAGCCAACACAGCAATGAACTAGGCCCCGCACGCTTGACTCCATCAAGCCAACCCCCCTCCTCTTCACCCCCCCAGCCAAGAGAGCCCACCCCTGCTGTCCACAGCCATCCAGTCTGGTTGATAGCCACTCTAGCAGAAGGCAAAACAGTCAAATGGAGAACAACTGCAATACACCGAACACAGGAGAGGAGAGAGAGAGCGGGGCCTTAAGTGTTACTTCCAAACTTAAACTACCCTAATCCCAGAACAAGGCGTCATCACCTCCCAAGCTCACTCCCAGCACAAAACACGAATGGGTCGAAAGACCCGTTCAGCCTCACCAAACAGCCTAATATGAATGAGGATTAGGCCAGAAGTATTAACGTCATAAACTGAGTCGGTGATCTATTTGTACAAGGAGAAAATATTAGGCCAGATGAGATAGATTGGAACTCCACAGATGAAATGGTTTGATGGGGATGTCCTGAGCGAATCTTGCAGAATGACCCCGTCTAAATGGCTAGATGAGTTTCTGAGGAAAAATGTTAGTTCAGGCATCAAAATTAAGATTTTTCCCATAGACGAAAAATACAATATAAACAAGACACCTAGTATGCTTTGTTGTGAGACTCCTTTTCCATAAATTACAGTCCCACTGTTTTAAAGGAGAGGATCATTGCATTAAACCTAGACTCCAATTCATGGGAGCTCATGTAATTGGAAGTGCTACAGAAAATGGGCCACACTACCTAGTAATCTGGGTTCTGTAGAGTAATGGAATAAGTTATTCCTTCGGGGTTAAAGTAATAAACCATTTGTGGCCATGTATGTGTTTAAAAAGAAGTTAAACACTCAGGATAGTGTAAAGATGCGAACTTCGGGTGATACCCAGGAAGAGCATCAATCTTTACATGTATGTTGCTGTACCTGCTGTACTGTTTCCGTTTTAGGAATAGCATAACAACTCCAACCTATTCCACGTATATGATGACTCCAACCAAGTTTGGCCTTCAATCTATTAATGTTTGCCCGTATGTGGGTTACTTTATGGTCCTCATCAACAAGCTGTCTAACCCATGTTTGTACCATGGGTTGTTGGGCCAGTTCTGGCAGTGTGGAACATGAACCCCTGTGGAAATCTTTAGAGGATTGATACACTTTTATTGACTGAGGCAGTGGCTGATGGTCCATAGGCTTGTGCAGCAGATGCTTGATGGGTGGCTGTATCCTTTATTTAGCATAGCAGCTTGATGGGAGTGTATGTTAAAGGTTTTTATCATGGCACATTGTTTTAGAGTGTCATCTGTATTATAATAATAACCTTTTATGCTGAAGTGCTTCAATGGCATTTATTGCCAGAAAAACAGGGTATTTTGTGCCGATGTAAACTAAAAATCTAATAAACCAAGTGTCGGACCATAGTAGAGTATATCATTTCGTGACTAACTTCTCTAAATTTGCTAATTTCTAAAAAACAGTTCTAAATTTGGTCTACAAGGCGACGTAACCCAAATGTACTCCCAGTAAATTCTGGAGTACTTGACTACAGATGAAGAGAAATGTTCCAGTTTTCATCCCTGCCTTTTTGGCTGGGTGATCGTCAAGCTAGTGCACTGGTCTAGGTGGACTGGTGTGCTACGTGCTCACTGGGAAAACAGCAATTTTTGCTGTTAATAATAGAAACTATCTCCTATCGAGACAGATGTGTAATGTCTGTTTAATTGTTTATACCTAATTGAATGAGACTCTATTCAGACAGACATGTAGATAATTTTTGCTGAAGTATGACATGTTTCGGGAACATTAAAAGTGCCATTATTAATGTCCTGAAAGTCACACCCTTCTTCAGTATTTCCATAGACATGTCTCTTTGATACTGCTCAAAAGGAGCAAGTTTCGTTCATTGCCCATTATGTCGAGAGTAATTCAGGTTCTGTTTCTGAATGTTTAATTGCTCCACTGACAACATGGCATGATATATTTTGTGTATTCGAGTATGCTTGTATGGACTAGACTAAAAAATATCCTGGTAGGCCAGTCGTATTATGGTAATTTTAATATGCAAGGGAATGTAGAAGATCTGAAGTAGTGTATACTGACGCGGAATCAGACTGCAATGTGCTCGCAGATGAAATATGGTTGCCTCACCATCTGTTTCTAATTGCTTGAATGATGTAGATCTTTTCCACCTTCATGAATCACTGTATGATTTCGTTGTTTCCATTAAAAACAGGATAGCTGTACAGGTTGATCAGAAAAGAATACCCTTACAACCGTCACAATGTTAGTTGACTTGTTAAATGAACTGTGGAAGAATGAAGTTTCTTTACCACATCTTCATAAGTGGTCAATGTCACCACCTCGAGTGCCCCAAACCATATTTACACAATACACAAACTCATTTTACACTATTGTCAGCATGTCTGGAGTTACGATTTGGAGCCTGCAATGCAGGATTGGTCGCAGAGTAGCTGGTGAACAGCCTTTTCATCAATGGCCCCCTTAGAAGCCCAGACGTTACTCTTGCAGTTTTTTCTGTGGGAGTATGATGTTTTTCGTCCATCATTGCTGATCTCAAAACGAGAATTACAGACCCCATCCAAATAGTAACATCGGACATGCTGACAAGAATGTGGCGCGAGTTTGCGTATTGTATAGACATGGTTTCGTCCGCTCGTTGTGGTCACATTGAATGTTTATGAAGATGTGGTAAAGAAGCCATCATTCTACCACTCACTTGACTGGTCAACCAAGATTGTGGGTTGTTTGGTTTGGATAATACCATTTAAAGTTGGGGTATTCTTTTGTGATCAGTCTGTATTTTTGAAATATCAGAAACAACGGTACCCAGACCATAAAATATGGCAGTTAAAGCCAGTTTTTACCACTTGTTGGATGTCTCATGTTTCTGCTTTGGATGTGGTTCTTGAAACTAATAAATCTGTAATTTATGTCTTAGAAAACTTAAGAACACCTGAGGCAACAAATGACAAATCCGCTGCTCGCTATGCAGGTTGTTTAACAATCTATGTCTCATGTCACGTTGCTTTATAATTACAGCCTTTTGTTACCTCAAAATATTTCAAATACTTTCACCAGTAAATGCAGTTTTATAAGCATCCAGACCTTGACTTACTAGCTGCCGCCTACACTGTCGAAAGAGCGTGCACTGCTATTCGAGAGTTAAAAACAGACAGTGCATTTCAAATAATTCTGAAAACTGCAAATGCTTTCATTGAAGCTCGGGAAGGGGAATTTTAGTTTTCACCTTATGCCCTTCTGGGCATGAACAGCCAGACTAAAACCCTAACCAACATTAAGACTGGCCAACACGGGCTAATCCCAGAGAGAAGCTACACAAAACTAAAGCCTGAACACATAATACAACACTCAAATGAAACATAGCAAACTGTAATATTCAACTCTACAGAAACCGTAATCAAGTTCAGATTACAACGGGCGGTTTATTAAAGCTCGATTGCACAATGTAGGTAACAATAACAGTGTATAAAATATAGCTCTCAGGATACAAAACATATTGCGGGCTCAACTGCCTTAACCAAAACGTCCTCCAGACTAGGTAAATTATTAAAAGTTAATTAACTAATATTCAGAGAAAAAATGCCTCGACTCCGTTCCACTCTCCACATCGACGCCCGAACGGCACATGAATTTACACTGAAGGAAAAAGCAGAAAAACGGAAACAGCAAAAACGAGAAAGTTACAAAGTTAAACCAAACAAGAAATGATAACGCGAATCAGTTAATTATAATATGAAAGCACAAACGCAAAATAGCACTTACCAAGGCTTGCCGGCGGAGCGTAGAGGTAGAGAGTGGAGAGGCAGAACCTAGCTGGTCGGAAGCAGAACGAAGAGTAGCACAACAGACGATGGCAGAAGACCAGGCAGCTGACGAAGACCGCAGAGGAGACTCGAAGATGTACGAAGTGGCGAGGCATGCGCGCACTACAGTTCAAAGCGCAATGTCGGTAAATACATAGTCCAGACTTCATCACCAACACGGGTCACTATAATTAGTTCAGAAAGTTCAGGGGGCACAAATTAGATAGGCGCTATTTTCCGATGCACATTCTCTTCAGACGGGAGGTGCTGTCCCAGCACAACCTCTCCTTACTACACATGTCTGCTGGAAGAAAATGATGCCAGAAGAGAAAGCAATGGACAAACATGTTGCTTCTACTCTCTCGTTCCAGTAAGAACCAGTTTTGAAAAATACTTCATTGATGAAGCTTCAAGAGTATACAAAGACGACACTCTTTTCAGCAGGAAATCTTTAAAACAATTAAGTGTGAATGCCTGTTGTGTAGCATCAAGATGCCTTCAAAATTTCTGCAATCTGTATGGCAAATTTCTTGGTTTGTGCAATATTCAATGGGAATATCTCATGTTATCTCAGTCATATTTTGCCTGTGAGAAAACATTAAATTTGACTGAACAGCTGCACAATGACACAGAGAAGGAAATAACTGATGATACTGAGGAAGACTTAAGAGAACCTACAGCTTCAGATATTGTAACTGGTGGCGAGAAGTATTTTACATAACTGCACAATGAAGCTTGAAACGTAGAAAGTAAGGCAATGGTCTTTGAAATTCAGCGTTATTATGTTCTGAAAAGTGTTTTTCTCACTTTGTATACAGCTGTGCAGTTGGCTTCTACTCTTTCAGTAACTAGTACATCAACTGAATCTAAATTCTCTAAACTTAAAACTGTCTGAGAATCAGTGTGTCAGAAGAACAGCTTGAAACGCTGTTGATAATATTCTGTGAGTGTGATGTATTCTTGTAAACTCTGATAAAGTCATTGAAACATTTGTATCACATTCTATATGTCAGTGGAGATATGTAATGTATCATACTTGAAAATGATATACTGTTAAGCATTTTTTCTTTATTAAGTATTTTCTTTTGCATAGTTGTGCCTATTATCTATATAAAGTAGCCTTTTTATTGTAAGCATCTGACTAACTTTATGATATACTGTATGTAGATTAGGTTTTATTGTGTAAGTTTTGCATTTTATCACTAATATTTAGGGACAGGAAAATTTTGTGAATTCATTTGCTTGCATGTCAGAATCCAATGTCATATGCATGTTCAAGCTGCATCTATTCATTCATTGTCTGCTGTTCAAGTGAGTAGAAGTTAATGGACTCGGGGCTTGAGTACACACAGAACAGTGGATTCTAGCATGCAAGTGTTTGAATTTGTAAAATTTTCCTTTCTCTACTAATATATTAAAAACTTAAGTATTATTACTTCTTTCTTTGAAATAGTTTCAACTGTATGGATGTTTTACAGGTCAATACTAACAGCAGATGTTCCTGTTTAAAAGAGAATCGTGATTACTCTTATCTGTTGTAACTAGAAAATTTTGTAGAGAAGTTAAGTTCATGGTAATTTAGTGAAGAATGAGTGTCGAAGCTGCTCTTACTGTATTGTAGTACTGTACTTTATTTACTAACATATATGACACTTTCTAAAACAAATATGTGGCTGAAATTTTTTAACCTTAACACAGGCAAATATGTTATATAATATTGGCTGCAATTGCCATTACTGAATTCATAAACATTTCTGTGAAAAAATTTTATAAACATCTGTCAACATATGTTTATTTTGACAAACTGTGTGTCCTCTTTGTGTAGGATAACTGAACTGGCACTATTTAAATAACAGTAACTTACAAAGAGTTGATGTTATGTATATTCTGATATTAGCCCAGGAATCTTAAGACCATTTTCGGCCAAAACCTGCAAAAAATTTGTCCAAAGCTGAAATTTGGCTCACATGCAGAGTCAAGCATGCTTAATAACATATCAAAACTTTACCGCTCAAATTCGTGTGTGTCACAATGAAATCGTGCAACAAAGTCATAAGTGACGCGTTAGTGCAGCGTTATACTAAACTGCCGCCATGAGGCGTAATTTTACCGAACAATTAAAACAAACAGTTCAAAATAATCTAGAAACTCAGTTCTACGTAAATATGTTAAGAAATACCTTAAAAAGTTAAGTTAACTATACACCGTAAAACAACAAAGTGAAGTAATGTATTATTTTATTAATGTTGTGGAAATTCGACAACGATTACCAACAAAACTAAACGTCTACGTGAAAAACATGCCCAGTATATTTTGTTGCCCATTCTTTCAGCTTTCTATTGGTATGTCAGTGAACAAGTTAGCGTATTTCGTTGGATCACTAGAGCAGTCCAAGCGTTGCAGTGTACCAGGTTCGGCGTGGCGGACAGGTCAAGCAGCTAACACAGAATAAGTACTGTACGTGTATTTCCGGGAATTCCAAATGTCTAGGGTTACAAACATGCCTACTTAGGCACACAAAAGCCTTCTGTTTAGTCTGTATCGATTCTCGTCAGATTTATGACAAGTTACTGCATTTTCGGTGGCCGGTATCTCTGCGAACCTAATTTCTCCAAGAAAATTGTAAAAACTTCTCGGCAATATTTTTGAGAGTGTTTTATTTTTACAATGTGTCATTTACAGGAAAAATAAGAGAACATACTATTACCTGAAGCTCTGTAAAATAAACAGGCTATTTTCTTTGCATGTGGGAATCAGGATATTTCATACAGTGCGTGTGAAGATGTCGGTTAAGTCGCAGGTTATTTCTGAAGGATTATGCACAGTGGTGAAAAAAACAATTGTGAAACATACAAAGTGAGTGTAAAAACTATAGAAATGGAGATTATTTTTTATAGCAACTAAACCTGTTGCACTAAATAAAGACTGTTGGGCTACAAAGTAAAATAATTTTGTACGTTTACGACAAACGTTTTGGGAAGATGTTTCCAAAAAAAATCTGTAAGTTTATAAAAATATTGTGAACTTTACAGAATGTGTATCGATATACAAATATGTATGTTTAATTTTAAAAAATGCATACTTATAAATAATAAGTGTCCATTTACAAATAAATTTTTGTACATTTTACAATAATTGGTTGAAATGACACCAAACATTTTTTGGAAACCGTTTCCCCGAGATTTTTTTGTAAAAATACAAAATATTTTGTTAAATATGACAAGCTTGAAGGTTATATTTTGTTTAACATCAAACACTGCTCATAAAAATATGTCTCACTATTCTTCACAGGCATTTGGAAAATTTAGACCGCTTTATTGACCTGCGACATTCTTGTTTTAGTACCTAGACTGATAAATGTTTTGACATAATTTTACGAACATTTTTGGTAAAGTATTACTTTAATAGTATATTATTTAAATGAATACAACGGCTATCACACATCACGTTGCTTTAAAGAATATGGAGAAGAGTAGATGTGTACACTTTGTTCGATGATAGGCTTCATTTCTGAATCTGAATGACTTATACTGTGGTCAATCAGCAGAAATAACCAATATGGAGAATAACCACATGCACAGAACGGAACGTGTGTGGAAAGAGGAATTAACCCAGATGTGCACGTAAGACGAACATCTCTTTTCGTGAAAATTTCCGGTTTCTATGAATGCGGAAAACAAGTGATGCTGTCGTTATCAGGTTACAGATATCGTTGTAGCAGAAGCTAGGTATCACAATTTTTGCAGTAAACTTTACCAAATGGTTTCAATTTATGCCGAAATAAAAATTTCAGTTCTGGTCGTTCTGTTTACACAAACAAAAATAAAAGTTTTGCAAAGCTTTCTTGTCTTTAATAAGAAAAACTGTGAACGTCGATTTTCATTGACAGAACTGTGCGGTTTAAGGGTCAGTTCTGGAGAGAAGACATCCTGCAGAAATAAAAATTTTAAAAGAAAAAAAGGACAGTTACATTTCAGGGCTTAGAGAAACCGTACACAGAGAAAAAGATTTGGTACATTTAACCGTGTACTTCTTTGTATATGGTGAAACAAGCGTGTGAAATTTGAATCAACCAAATATCTTGCCACTAAGGTTTAGTTCTCTCAACAAGAGTGTTTAATCAAATTAAATGTACATTTTGTTAGAACAACCAAACCAATATTTGACACATTTCATGTATTGCTAAAGAAACAAAGATTTTGTTGGATCATACACATACTTGTTACGCCACATACAAACGTATACATCGTTAACTGGAACAAACCTTTTTCTCCGTGTAAACATTTAATCAAACTAAATAAAATAACGTAAATAAAATCTTGTGACGTCAAGGTACCCTACTTTAGTTTAAATAAAGTACGCACATTACACACAATCTTTAAAAATGACAATACCTGTGTAGATGCAAATCAACAAACACTAAGTTCTCGTGGACTTGATATTGTTCATATCAAAGAAATAGTACATCCTACCGAAACTTATTATTCACTTGAGGATTTGTGGCTGTGTGGAACATGGACAAATATTCCCTTATCTCCTTCCTAGAGTGGTTAGATTCCGAACGTTAAAAGTGGACGTGGACATCGCAACGCAAGTAAAATGAGTTTCTTCCATTCATTAACTTGAATTCTGGAAATCCAAGCGTAATCTATACAACGTTGTGCTGTGCTATGCTATCTTATACTTAAATAGTAAGGAAACAGGGTCAGTTTGCCACTTTGTAATGTTTAATCAACCTCTTTAAATTAAGTTGGTTGATATTATTACATGCGATATTTCTGAAGAACTAGCCAGTGCGACTGCGATATGGAGGCTTCCATATTTTGATGTCCTTGAAGGAATCAGTGGGACACACAGTCTCAGGCAGTAATTTGCTTCAGCGTCTATCACATCTGTGATCTCAGGATATGCACATTCAAGATCGTTTCGTGCCCAATTCCTTATTCAAGTAGCTCTTGGTCATTTAATATAATGCATGTGATTCGATAAAAATTATTTGAAGTAAATTGAAATACAAGTGTTCACAGGATTCTCTGAAAATAAACTTCCAGCATTAGGGCGCTGCCAAACTCAGAGCTGTGACGCGAGCAAGGATAGTGAAATAAGCTATATATTGATTAGTATTCTACGTGGGTCGGTACTTGTCTAACCTACGTACATCCCACCATTAATTGTTCTGTTTTCGGTGAGGCCTGCACTGCTACAAGATTTTTTAGAGCTTTTAAAAAATACTGTGAAAGTACTCAAAAAGTTTCATAAATATTTTCCTGTAATTTTATTCCTATAGCAATATTCTCCTATTCTAAATGAAGAAATTATTTCTGTCCGATAGCGATATCAATAAAAATGATAGCACCGCCGAACATAATTTAACTTGTAAATCACTATACTTGCTCATGCCACGACTCTGGTAGGTAGCGCACTCAATGAACACTGTCTTGTCCAATAGCTGAAGTTAGTTGTAAATTCAAAGATTTACAGCATATCTGTCAGTCGCACTGTAGATCTATGTCAATATTTCGACCAAATAGGTCACACCCGGCAGTTTATCAACGCACGTTTCACAGGTTTTGCCGTTAACGAACATCATTTCATTCAGTACATGAAAATACAACACTAAACTACCTAGGGACTTTTAAACTATGTGAAAATGTAAGCACTTTCAGCATATTTTAAAATGTCAGTGATAATTGTATTTTTTGTAGTTATATAGTCTTTACTTATTTCTCATTTTGTGTGGTAAACTGTGTTTTAGTTATTTTTGTAGAATTGTTATGCTAGACCTAGCAGTCTGTGATTTAATGTAATGTTTTATGTATGTATTATAGAACAATGATAAAAAATAATGCTAATTATCACTACTAATCGGTAATTTAAAAATGGTAAAATTATTTTATGAATTGTAGACAGTATATAAAACAAAGCGAGAACCCATCCTGAACATAAATTTAAGTGTCAATGATGCCGAGAACGAGCAGAGGGAAGTGTAATGTAGCAATAGCCGCGCCGAACCTGGTACACTTCGACGCTCGGACTGCTCTAGTGATCCAACGAAATACGCTAACTTTTTCACTGACATACCAATAGAAAACTGAAAGAATGGGCAACAAAATATACTGGGCATGTTTTTCACGTAGACGTTTAGGTTTGCTGGTAATCGTTGTCGAATTTCCACAACATTGATAAAATAATACATTACTTCACTTTGTTGTTTTACGGTGTATAGTTACCTTAACATTTTTAGGTATTTATTAACATATTTACGTAGAACAGAGTTTCTAGATTATTTTGAACTATTTGTTTTAATTGTACGGTAAAAGTTACGCCTAATGACAGCAGTTTAGTATAACGCTGCACTAACGCGTCACTTATGACTTTGTTGCACGATTTCGATGTGACGCACACGGTTTTGATGGGTAAAGTTTTGATATGTTATTAAGCATGCTCGACTGTGTAAGTGAGCCAAAGTTCAGCTTTGGACAAATTTTTTGGAGGTTAAAACCTTTGATTCCTGGCCTATATTTAATTTATTTTCATTTAGAGTTAACAGGGTATCCATGTTTCATAGTGATATCTCTGTAAAGTAGTTCATTCCGGTTAGCTATATTATTTAAAATTTAAAAGTTTCCTCCAGCTGTATATTCAGTGTTTTGATTCAGAAACTTTTTAAATAGCACCATTTTACACCTAAAATCACAACATTTCCTGAGAGAGGACCCCTGGACCATGCCTTTTTTGCTGTGGATATGTGTATATCTAGGGATGGGTGGGTTGTCACACACATTTTTTGCTACATCTCTCTGAGAGTAACTAGCTGCCACTGGTCTGAGGTAGCTTGTGGAGTTATCATTGTATAAGCTACTCATTAGTAGAAGTGTTGCTCATATGATAGCCTTGAAGAGGTAAGTGTATATCAACTAGCCAACCTATGCTCACAAATACGAAATATCTTTGTACTAATGGTTGGAGAGAGGAGTCCTCAGGATTAATGGAATTGTACTCTTTTGGAGGACGTGCATCCTTCCTTGAAGGTGTTGTGAATAAGGATGTGGAGATAGATGATTGCATTTGCTATTCTCTACCTTAGTTTATTCTAGAAAATAGCAAATGTAGTCATGTTTGTCAAAAGGTGATGTCTCCTTAGAGTAATGGTTTGAGATTCATGTTCAGGAGTAATCTGGCATCCAGTTTTTTAAAGTAAATGGGTTATTCATTTTCAGCTTTTAAAATTTAATTTTGTGGTTTTGATGTCACAACACTGTTGTTAAATAATATTCCTTACTTAGATTCAGTTAAAGCATTTTTTCGTTTGTAACTATGCATCTATTTTCTACGTAGCTACAGGTAATGGTTACTAAAATTGTAATTGTTTATTATTTAATAATTAATTGATTCCTAAATGGCTATGGCCTATGAGATATTGTTTGTTTTAAAGTCATGTCATAATTTATGCCAGTCTTTTTTTTTTTATTTCTGTTTTACTCACATTGACCTATATAGCAGTTAGTACAGTATTTAAAAATGATAAACATTTAACGGGAGTGTACTGTACCTTAAAATTGTATATTTTTAAATAAAACATTTTTTTGTGTTATCTAATTTGAATTGCAGTTTAACAAATTGTTATCAGATTGATTGGAATGCACTGTTGCAATTTCTCTAAAAGCTATTTTGTGTTCAAATGATATAAAATAAAATGTTTTATTTTCATTTTCATGAAATAGTTTTATTTTTATAGATGGTACTTAAGAATACAATTTCCTTTGACAAAATAATTTTAGCTTGCATAGTTTTCACATAATGGTGCATCAAAGCTAAAATTTGCATGTTATGCTCCCATGCAAATGGTGAAAACCCACTGACTTACTCAAAAGAAATAATTCACAGTGAAATAACATGCCTTGGCTACATAATGTAACAATTATAAACCTACAACATAATGTTTTGAATCTTTAAAAAAATTGCAAAAGTACAGGTAAAAAGTTGTAAACTCAGCAATTTTTTAAAGTACAGAAGTTGTATACTTTCAGTTTTTCTAATAGTTTGTTATGTAGCTCATAGCATTGTATTTTAGTGTGAATTATTTTGTTTAGGTAATGCAACTGTTTTTTACTATTTGCATGGCAGCATAACACAAGAATTTTGACTTTGCTGCACAGTTATAACAAAACTATGTGAGCTGAAATTGTTTTGTAAGAGGAAAACGTACTCACAAGCATTGTCTGCAAAACTAATATTATTTTGTTGTAAAAGTATAAAATTTTAATACTGAACACACGTGAGCACTCTTAAAGAAAAATAGATTTACATTTATTTTTGTAATGTGATTTTGTAGGAGAAGCTACGATTGAGAAAGGCTGCCAGTGGGTTCATGGAGAGAAAGGAAATGTTGTATTTGAAATGGCAAATCCATTGGGATTGTTAGAAGACTCTGTTCACAAGATGGATGAAAGTAGTTGTGTGTCAGATGGCTCTGGCAGGATAGATGCTGACGTAGCTGCTCAGTTCCAAGGAATTTTGAATAGCATTGATGATGAGTGTGAAGATGATATGAAGATTTTCAAAGGCTCTGTTGTTGATTTCTTCTTGCAAGAGTAGGTAACTTTTTATAATCTGTGTTGCGCCAGTGGGAAGTGTAACTTTTAGTTGACATCTGTTCGTTCTCACTTAGTAAATTACACTAAATTGAGTATAAGGCATTAACTACCTAGTGATACCCACTTGGCTCGGGAGTACAGTACAAGACTTCTCAGGGCATTTAGACCTTGGCGTGGAAATACCTTGTACTGACGTACGCTTGCAGACCTTCTACCTTCCTGTACGCCAGAAGAAATGCCAGAAACACTCAAGATCACACACTGCTTTGTCACTGGTTGAATTGCATAGATAAAACATTAAATATATGGCAGTTCACATCCTTTACACTGTTGCAGATTGACACTGTGCGGAATGTGGCCACATGTCTAAATAATAATTGAAATAAATATTAATTGTTACGTTAAGGCCTTGTTACCGAGTTTTGCAGTTATTTTGAAAATATTTTTTTTTTATTGCTACCTAATACTCGTATAAATATTTTGCTCCTCAATTTTGACAATTATATGTTATAATTTGTAGCTGAATTTTTTTGTAGAAATATACTGAACAGTTTTTTAGATTTCGACACCCAAAGTACCACATTTTTTGTCGTGAAAATATGCAAAAATGAAGTAAAAGATTCTTTTGCTGACAAATGGTACATTATTTTTAAAAATTCATCCACAGTAGTGTGACAGCACATTGACTCAGTTTTTTCAGAACTTTTGGTTAAAAAATATTTCGAGTTATTGTCACCAGTCTGAAAAAAACTCAGGAACATGCCCTTAAGCTGAAATTATGTCAAGTCTTCTAGAAGCATAAATAACACAATCTAGAATGTGCATGCGAACCAAAACGTCTTCATTGACTGCGAAAGTGAAGTTTTTGTTCTTTCACCAGGGACTATAGAATACATAGCAAGAACAGCATAGGAGGTAGAGATGAAATGGTCCCATAGAATTTAAGCATTACAAAATAAAATAAAGCTAAGATCCCCTGTTACTGGCTGTTATGTCCCGTCAAGGTTGCACTTCTTATGGTGTGAGTATATGGCTTGTGATGCATTCGACTGCCAAGAGAGCCAGTGTCACCGTGCAAGTTCCGCTACAATTAGTTAGAACAAGTAACAAAATAAATAATATAACAAATTTGCATTTTCTTGGCTCACACCCACAGGCCAAGAAAATGCAGACAACGGCCGCGAAAGCCTGCGATCTATTTTAATATAACAAATTACTCATGCTAATTTGATCTCGGCCTCTACTCAATATATGAGATAATAGATGAAAAAAAACTGTGTATTTAATTATGCATGCATAATTATGTTAAAAATAAAATCCTGCAGGTATTTCCTTGCCGAAGGGTTGCTATTCTACTAGTAGTTTTCATTATCAATTTGTGGATGCACACTTGCCTGAAAGAGAGAAAATACCCTTTAAATTAATTAATACTGTAAAAAGGCTAAACAATTAACATAAGTGTTAATATAGAAATTTAAGTATGTTTGTCAAATTATTTTATGACACAGTTAAGAGTAAAGAGGCGACAGAGCCCTGGAGCTGTTGGATGTTGTTTGTTACCTACATAGGCAGTGCACTTTTCCAACACATTCCCCGCATATCATAGGTCTGCACATCAGGATTTTGGCTTAAAGTCAAAGGATGTATGGTGTCAAAGTTTTACAATAAAATGTTAAAAATTAAATTTTATTGGTTGTTCTGATAATTAGTTTTAATAGGCCATCAATGTTTAGATTGGTTTATAATCTACCAATCAGTTTTTTGTTGTTTTAAGTTTTTTGTAATAACCCTGAATTAAAAAATTTGCTTGTGCTTTTTTATTTGTTAAGCTCTCAGTTTGGTAACGTTTAGTATGTTGTGAGCACGTAGTTTTATTTAAGAATTTATTGGAAAAAGTGTTGAACTGTTGTGGTTTTGTTGATATGATTTTTTTTTTCAATGTACTCTAGATACAAGAAGAGATTGCAAGCAGCAAATATAGATTTTGATAGTTCACCTTTAGCAGAACCTTTCTTCCAGTTTTTTCGGAGAATGAGAGAGTCTGTCGATGGATGTGATTCTTGGACAGAGCCGTCGTGCCGTGGTTTTATTGAGTACTGGACCTGTGAAGGCAACTTGCTTTTGTGCTGGAAACGTAACGGCTATAAGAGCATCATCGATATCCTGACTGTAATTGTGAAATATTTGAATTTTTTTAAATATTCACTTTAATTTGTTTTGATAATATATTATATAATTATGTATTTTATTTATAAGATGTACAATAGTGTTTTTATGTACTGTTTATTGTCAGGTCATTTCTTGTCAGCTTAGATTTGTGTTTAATGTGTATGTTTAAATATTTATTTGTTTGATATACTCCATATAGCACTTTTCTTCAACAACATAATGTTCATTATGTGCTGCCAACTTGACACATCAATATTCTGGGTTGACCATCAAAATATTGCCTTGAAATCTGAAATATGCCTGTGTTCATAGCTCATATTTTATGGCTAAATTACCACCACCACTACTACATGTTTTTTAAAACCGGAATGATACCCAACAGTTCCATCATAACTGTAGGGCTGTACAATGGTAATGAACGCACTGATAATTGTGGTTACTCTGGTTCTGGCATTCAAAGTAAAATGCAGTTCTGTCTTTTTTTCCCTCATGAGGTAGCTGAGACTTCAGTAGAATAGGGTTAACCAGTGATAGCATATTAACACTTTTTAACATCCGTTGTTTCTTTGCCAATGAAGACGTGATAGCTCTGTATGCTAGTGCAAGTTGTACATAAATTTTCTGCAAAGTCAAAGTTTAATTACCGCATCATACCACTTACTACACCAAAATCTAAATTGCTTCTTGTAATTTACAGATATACTTACACAAACATTTACATTAGCCTCTCTAGAGTCTAACCAGTCTCTTTTGACCCCATTCACAGGTCCTCTGTGCGAACAATGAGTCCCTTAATCTGCTTGAAACCTCATGCTGAATGATCTTCACTAGGCCTCAGTCACTGGTCATCTCATGACATCACAGTTGTCCTCTTTCATTGCTACCGATGTAGCTTGTCGTTGTGTCTGCACATGCACCTATTTTACTCTCACCTTCCAGGTTACACAACTTAACTCATAGGTTCAAAAACTGGCAGACTTGGGGAAAAATTGCTTGTGTATAGTAGAAAGGCAATTTCTGTTAAGTACCTCTGTCAACCATAGAAATACCTAGAATATTCTGAAGATAACGGTCTCCTTACACAGTTGTATGAAATTCTATGTCCTCTGTAATTTTTCCTCTTACTGCCTGCACGAAGAGCCTTGCTCACCTGTCATTAATAGTCACTGCAGCTCAGTCAAAGGCCAGATTACAGACTCGCTGCTTGTTATATCACCTTCCTACGTGCCATCCTGAGAATTGCAGACAAAATGCAGGTTAGGTCACATTTTGAGATAGGGCATTGAGAGAAGGTTAGCTGGTGAGAAGGGTTCCTGACAGCTGCATATTAAGTATGTGTAATACTCTAATCTGCTACCTAATGCATAACAACAGTAGTTAAGTGATGGTGGTTATTTTGTGTTGTATATCATTGGAAAAATATTTATTGACTAAAATATTATTTGAAGACAGCAACATCATTCATTTTGTATCAAGTGATTATTAGTAATATAATATAAGCATAATTAAGGGCATGGGCCAGAGTTCCTTCGCATTTAACGACAATTATTTTTTAAAACATAAATGGAAGCCGATATTGTAAAATCACTTCGTAACTTTGTCATGACTGATTTAAACTGCATACTCTAATTTTGTCGAGTAAGACTGCAAAATAGTTGCTAATTAGTTAATTAATGAAATTTCCTTTTAATTGATAAATTAGCTCTACTCATCATACAGTTTGTCTCGAAAAATTACATTGCATAGTAAAACCAATTTGCAAAAGAGTTACGAAGCAATTTTACGATATCGACTTTCGTATGCATATTAAAAAATAATTCGTAAGCCGAGAAACTCGGGGCCCAAGCCCTTAAAGCCAAATTGTGAACCATATTTGTTCTGTACAGTACTGTATTTAGCCTTTCTGTATCCAGTATATATTGTACTGGAGTTGTCTAAACAGTAAACCTGTAAACATGTTTTAATTTTGCGTCACATGTTTAGAAATGTGCAGTTTATGATTGAAAAATGTGTAACTAAAAGTTAAACAAAAATCTAATTCTAATTTTAGTGTAACTGTACAATATCGTTAGGTATTAACTATATCAAAGTATCATAGCATTGACGGTCACATCCCGTTTGATTCCTTATTAAAAAAATACAAATAAGGAATTCCATTATTTCAACTTGTTTTTCAGATTTTAATTTTTAAAACAGATAACTATTGAAATATTTTTGTAGACATAGTTACTATTGTTGTAACATTTATATTTCTAAAAAATTGTGCAGTATAATTTGAGAATTTATAGTCAGTTTTAAAGTTCATGTGTCAGACTTTGCTGGCATGTGTGCTAAATGTGCGAGAACTGAAAGTTTCTCTTAAAACAGTTATACATTTTATGTAACTGCTGCATTTAGGTAGGTTTGCTCAGTCACATGATCAGGTTTGATGGATCATTAGATTTTCTAAAAGCCGGCAAGCAAGTCAAGGTCCCGGGACTTGTTGGATGCTTAAATACTGCACTCGGGTTACTATTTGAATGCCTCAAGCTGAAAACTTGCCTTGATCAGACTACATATTCTCGTGACTTAATATAACTGCCTTTAGTGAGCAATCTTTGTTTGAACCTTTAAAGAGATGAGTCAGTGTGAGTTCATATTTCTTTGGTGGTTGGTAAGAATGTCACACATCATGTGAAAATATGAAACTTGCTTTTTTCTTTTTGTTCACTGAAGGTGATAAGAGAGTAAGTCTGCATGTTAAGATAATGAGATGTATCCTACATTAATGTCTACTAAATGCCTCAAGAAAGGCACACGTCTCAGTGAGAAGTAATTAGGCTTATGCCGCATATGTTTTTGTTTGTGTTAATTCAAGGGGTTCTGGGTTTTTTTAAATACTTTTTTTAGCTTCACTTAAGAGTGGTAGTTGGAGATATTGGCAACATTGTGCTGTATTCTATTTTATAGAAAAAATACCCAGACACAGACAAAGAGCTGCCAGTTATAAGCAAAGTGCTGCTGAATAAAGTTGTCACTAGTGTGCTGTGGGAGGGATCTGACAAAGTGGTGACAAGGTGTGTAGATGGCTCTGTGTACTTGTCTGACCATGTGTTGGTGACAGTGTCCCTTGGTGTGTTGAAACACAAGTGTCACTCCTTGTTCCAGCCCCCACTGCCTGCCTTCAAGCTTACTGCTATTCAGGTATTTCTCTTCTCTGTACTTTCATTGTATTTTGTTTAATTTTTATAAATTTGTACTATCATGTTAATGCTCTGTTCACATGCTGTGAAGTGAAAAGTAACAGTCTTAACCTTTTAAGGTTGACATTTGACTACAGTAGAAAAGTTTTGCAAACTTGCACAGTGCAACTTTGTCAAACAGCGATTCTGTAAACCTTTTGTACGTGGTTGTTTTGTTTGAAGTAGGTAATAATAACCTATTTTGATTAAAATGATGTTTTAAAAAATTTGGCCACAGCTAAAATTATTTATCTCTTAGCAAAAGAGGCAAAGTTATTTGTTTATATAGTATTTGTGTCTCCTAATTATCATATATTAAATTTTAAATAGGTCAGTTTTGTGCACTTAACTATTGAAACTGTGTAATTAATGAGGTAATGGTATCATTTGGATACTATAGTTTGCCAAGTTAGGTAAGTATTTCAGTATGTGGTTGGGACATGTTTGTCACCATTCCAATGCTTGTCGCATGGTTAGATTGTGTCATCATTAACCGGATTAGTATGGTTTACTGTAAGGGAGTTGGATGTCACCCAGTATACACAAGCCAGGGCAGTGGAGTTATGAGAAATCTAAGTGTGGATCATTTAAGGCTGTTCAAGGGCCTCGGACATGTAATGAAAATCAATGTAACATAAGGAATTCATAATATATATGTAGCAAGTATGTGTTTGGTACCTACTTAATAAAGTTTCGGAACTGAAATAGCTTTTGTTTCATTTATTTTAATGAGTCTTCTGTCCTAATTTAATTCATACAAATCATAACTATTTTCTTTTCCTTA
>PNEQ01102242.1:0-11733 GCA_003012365.1 Medauroidea extradentata | reverse complement strand
CTAATCTCTGCCACCTCAGCCCTTACACACTCTACATGTTACATTGTCTATTCCTTCCATGGTGTGCGTACAGTCTTCAGCCAGGATGACTATACCGTCACAGCCAGAAAGAGTTTTTAATCTTGCTCCCTAATACTATACACTTGTACGCCCTAATCTCTGCCACCTCAGCCCTTACACACTCGACATGTTACATTGTCTATTCCTTCCCTTGTGTGCGTACAGTCTTTAGCCAGGATGACTATACCCTCACAGCCAGAAATAGTTTTTAATCTTGCTCCCTAATACTATACATTTGTACGCCCTAATCTCTGCCACCTCAGCCCTTACACACTCTACATGTTACATTGTCTATTCCTTCCATTGTGTGCGTACAGTCTTCAGCCAGGATGACTATACCGTCCCAGCCATAAATAGTTTTTAATCTTGCTTCTTAATAATATACACTTGTACGCCCTAATCTCTGCCACCTCAGCCCTTACACACTCTACATGTTACATTGTCTATTCCTTCCACTGTTTGTGTATAGTCCCAGCCAGGATGACTATACTGACCCCTCCAGAAAGAGTGTTTAAGCTTGCTCCTTACTACTATACACTTGTACGCACTAGTCTCTGCCACCTCAGACCTTACACACACTACATGTTACATGTTTCTATTCCTTCCCTTGTGTGCGAACAGTCTCAGCAAGAATGACTATAACTTCCCAGCCAGATAGAGAGTTTAAGCTTGCTCTCTCCTACTATACACTAGTACGCACTAGTCTCTGCCACCTCAGCTATTACACCCAGTACATGTTACATGTGTCTATTCCTTCACTTTATTGTGTACTCTCTCAGCCAGGATGACTATACCGTCCCAGCCAAAAAGAGTTTTTAATATTGCTTCTTACCTCTATACACTTGTACGCACTAGTCTCTGCTACCTCAGCTATTAAACCCACTATATGTTACAGTGTCTATTACTTCCCTTGTGTGCGTACAGTCCCAGCCAGAATGACTATATCGTCCCAGCCATTAAGAATGGTTAAGTTTGCTCTCTACTACTATACACTTTTACGCACTGGTCTCTGCCACCTCCGACTTTACACATGCTACATGTTACATGTGTCTATTCCTTCTCTTGTGTGTGTCTAGTTTCAGCCAGAACGACAATACCTACCCAGTCAGAATGTGTGTTTATGATTGCTCCCTACTACTATACACTTGTACACACTAGTCTCTGCCACCTCAGACCTTACACACACTACATGTTACATGTGTCTATTCCTTCCCTTGTGTGTGTACAGTCCCAATAAGAATGACTATACCATCTCCGCCAGGAAGAATGTTTAAGATTGCTTTCTACTGCTATACACTTGTACGCCCTAGTCTCTTCCACCTCAGCCCTTACACTAGCTACATGTTACATGTGTCTATTACATCCCTTCTGATCCCCTCCACTGCACCCCATGGGCACCCGTCGTTTTGCATAAAAATGCTTTGCCTAATCGTAGGCAAAATGACTTTTAGGCAAAAACACTTTTAGGCAAAAGTATATTAAGCTATACTACTTTAGGCGAAACTACTTAAGGTAAAACGACTTTTGGCACAACTACTTTACGGAAAATTACTTTCTGTCGCGCTCTTGTCTGGACACGTCGCTCGGGTCTCTCGAGAGAGAGGCCTTCGTACGTCGGTTTACACGATACGAAAACAATGTTGTCTTATGGCGTCAGGCAATATGATAAACATAGAGCTTTTAATTAAAATATTGACGGACAAATTTGTAACAGCTGACATTCACATAAAGCAGGCACAAGAGGATGCGGATACACTTATTGTCACTACAGCAATAGACCTTGCACCACAACATTGATCTGTAGTTATCGTGTGTGAAGATGTAGATTTGCTGGTGATCATGATTGGTCACTGTAGGAGTATACATTCAAATGTATGCTTCCTAAAGCCAGGGAAAGGGACATTTTCACCACTCATTTTTTTCTCCTGACTGCCAGCTCGATCAATCAATTCTTGGTAAAAACATATTGTGTTTGCATGCCATGGGAGGCTGTGTTTCTATTTTAGCCTCGTTCAAAGTAGGGAAGATGAGGTTTCTTCTGACTCTTTAAGAAAAACCCTGCATTGACTAAGACCATTGAGTTATTTAAAGGCCCTATGTCAGATGCAGATTCCGTTACTGATGCTGGCCATCGTTTTTTCGCCTCATTGTATAATTTTGCTAACAGGGAAGCCTCGTCATTAAACAAACTTAGGTATAAATGTTACCTTAGGTCTGCGTGCAAGACGTCAGCCCATTTGGCGTCCCTACCTCCTACAGAGGCTGCAGCTCAGCAACATTCCTTGAGGGCGTCTTTACAAGTTCAACAATGGTTTGGGAATGAAAAAGATCCTTAACAATGGGATTGGAAGAAATACAACGATGGTCTGGAGCCAGTAACCACGTTACAGCCACCAGCACCTCAAGCCGTTTTGAAACTTATTTCTTGCAAATGCAAGAAGACCTGCCAGACAAACTGTGGCTGCAAAAAAGCAGGCCGCAGGTGTTCCAATGTGTGTGTGAACTGCGAAAGCAGTTACAATAACATGCCGCCTACAGAAATCGAAGAAGACGAGGATGATACGGAATTCTCTGGAGCACTTGAAGGTAACTATGCATAAATGATTCCACTTCACCTTTCATGTTTACAAACTTCTTATTTGTGTGTTGAAAATATTATGTACACTAATACAGTTTGCATAACTATTCAGATTACAAAGAATTACAACTATGTCATTAACTAATTTTAATTAATTTTTAAATGTTTAGAAGAACTGGAAGGCATCCCTGCAGATATCATTAAACCTTTGGCCAAGAGAGCTCTGTTTGACTGCTGAGTTTCACTTCTACTTCAATAATCAGCGTTTGATAAAATACGTACGTAACTATTTTATTGTTTGTTTTACATTACAGTTTTCATACTTATCAACCATGAATCGCTGTTTATAATTTTGTTGTACCTGCATATCACCTAACGTTATTGTTTTACATATCTGCTCAGATGTAAAATGATGCATTAACGTTATATGTCTTCAATAAGACGGCAGCTGACTACTTCGTGCATTGCTTTTGTCATAACTGTTCAAGGTCCGAAAAAATTACTTTCACATAAATTGTACAGAATTTGTTTGCTTTTCCAAAGTTTAAGATACTATTTACAGACAAATCCTTACTTTTCGTGTTACTAAGAGAAAGACTAAAAATAATTTTTTTTTGTTTTCCCAAATTTACCGACTTTCGCCGATTTTCAACGCCCCATTGCTCCGAAACCATACGTTGTACAAAAAATTATAAGAACATGAATTGTAGGTAGTTTTCTCGTCTTTATGTTAACATATGATCACTTTTTGCATATAAAGCTTACTTTGCAAGTTATAGACCACAAACAAACAAAAACTCTGATTTTTTGTGGTTTTTTGATGATTTCTCATATTTGCCTAAACAAATTTTGTTGGACAAGTTCAAATTCGTGTTCAGTACACCAAAAAACATAAAATAACCCACTAAAACAATTACACCAAAACTTTGCACTTCAAACTACCATTTGACTGGGCTGTTTATTGTGTAAGTTGTCCTTGAAGGAAATATAACATTCTTCCTCCCCTACGTGCAGGAGAGACAGAGTGGCAAGAGGGGAGAAAGTTGGAGTGGGTGGAGCTGCGCGGAACGGAACTAAGCATGGACAATTACTAACTTGCCGCATTATACTCGCTGTTGTTTTATATCAGTACGATACTACAGAATTTTAAAAAGTCATTTTGTTACTCTGAGTGATTCAGCTCATATAATTTATACTTAGCTTATTTAAATGCGCTACATTCTGCATCAAGTGCTTCCTCCTTGATTGTTGACTTCTGCCTCCATAACTAATGAAATATCTGGGAATCATAACGGCATGACGGTAGATGGAAACTAGTTCATAGTTCAGAGCAAACTAGATACTTTATATCAAATATTACTTATGTATCAAAACTTTGCTAACAACACTTTCTTCTGAATCGTACTTACACTTAGTCTAAGTGTAATGAACCCAATTTGAGTTAGTTATATAGTGTTCGAACGACTCATTATATGTGCTATGTTTGTCTTCACTATATTGTTGGTTGTTTCTGTTCTGCATAAGTCCGTGTAATTATTAAACCCCGGTCAAGTAATAGGTTGCATGAGGTTGGCCTGTAGCCACGCTAACAGAAGCACTAGTAATTTGGCAGACATGCAGTGTCGTCAGGTGACGGGCTGGAATGAAATATTGTCGCCCACAGCTACACATTCACTAGAGTAGTTAGCGAGAGGATTGAAGCCTAGAAGTACGACACAGGAACACAAAGCAGGCGAGAAAGCAGTCAGCCAGACAGATGCCTTTCAGAACTGGAAGAAAGAGTAGTCATATCTCGCCTAGTCATGTGCTTGACGCCGAGTGTGCTGGATAAAATCTATCATCGTCTCAAAGTCTTATTACTGCATGAGAACACTCCTGTGTCGCTATCTTCACTGCGGTCTTCAACTTCCTCACGCTCCTTGTACATTGCGAGTCTAACTACAGCTAATTGTACGAGTTACAATATATTTACTTATAATTCATCATGGAAAATAAACTTCAGACAAGCACAAAATATTTCACTAACACACAATGTCATTCTCAATATAAAAACACAAACGAATAACAGATCAATTGTTCTGATCTGTTGCCATCTCCAAAGATGGGTCTAGTTCGTACACACATATACGTTTACTGGTGGAATGTGAGTAGCTCTCTAGACAATGCATTGTGCCTAGTTCGTAAAAATCTAGTACTGACACTATATTAATTGTCAAAATAAAGTAGTTACATTATTTTTGTGAAAGACACGTATAAATTGTGCAACCATACAAATAAATATCGAGGATTTGTGTTTAAAGAGGAATATGTTGAAAAATTTAGTAACACATTACTAATTTTTGGCAAAATAAAATTCATATTTAAGATACGAATTAATCGAAGTGGAGGGAGGGAATTTGGGCTATAATATATTCTTAAATGTGATTAATCAAAACACTTCTGTTATTGAATGTAAGAAATTATCAGGATTCTTGTTTAAAAATATATATACTATATAACTGTAATTTATCTATATGTATATGTTCACCAAAAGCCTCATTTACATCATACGCAACGGAAATACGCTGGCTAAATTTAATTAATAAAATTTTAAATATACAGAGACAATAACTGTAAATATTTAGAACCATACACGGACCAAAATAAGGAGAATATGTCCTGGGTGAAAACTGAAATGGTCATTTTTAGACATTCAGAAACACTATTAAGAGAAAAGCGGACAATTCAGAACAAAAAGTATGATGTGTGTACACTTATTAAATAGACAAACATAGAATCTCCACGATGATATTTGCAAGAACAAATATTTCAATAATTATTGGGCATGGCTTAAATAAGACCAAGAATGCAAGGACTACAACAAATAATATGCGCCGTAACATCGAGCTAAAACATATCCAAAACTCGAAATATAATAATATGTGCTGTAACACCGAGATAAAACATATCCTAGACTCTAAATAAAATAATATGTGCTGTAACACAGAGATAAAAAATATCCTAGACTCGAAATAAAATAATATGTGCTGTAACACCGAGATAAAAATATCCTAGACTCCAAATATAATAATATGTACTGTAACACAGAGATTAAACATATCCTAGACTCTAAATATAATAATATGTGATGTAACACCGAGATAAAACATATCCTAAACTTGAAATATAATAATATGTTCTGTAACACAGAGATAAAACGTATCCTAGACTCGAAATGTAATAATATGAGCTGTAACACCGAAATAAAACATGTCCTAGACTCGAAATATAATATGTGCTGTAACACCGAGATAAATCATATCCTAGACTCGAAATAAACTTATATGTGCTGAAACACCGAAATAAATCATATCCTAGACTCTAAATATAATAATATGTTCTGTAACACCGAGATAAAAAATATCCTAGACTCGAAATATAATAATATGTGCTGTAACACCGAGATAAAAAATATCCTAGACTCGAAATAAAATAATATCTGCTGTAACACCGGAATAAAACATATTCTAGACTCGGAATATATAATATGTGCTGTAACACCGAGATAAAACATAGCCTAGACTCGAAATATAATAATATGTGCTGTAATACCGGGATAAAATATATCCTAGACACGAAATATAATAATATGTGCTGTAAAACCGAGATAAAATGTATCCTAAACTCGAAATATAATATGTGCAATAACACCGAGATAAAACATATCCTATACTCGAAATATAATAATAAGTGCTGTAACACTGAGATAAAACATATCCTAGACTCGAAATATAATATTATGTTCCGTAATACCGAGATAAAACATATCCTAAACTCGAAACATAATAATATATGCAGTAACCCCGAGAGAAAACATATCCTAGACTCGAAATATAATAATATGTGCTGAATCACCGATATAAAACATGTCCTAGAATCGAAATATAATAATATGTGCTGTAACACCGAGATAAATCATATCCTAGACTCGAAATAAAATAATATGTTCTGTAACACCGAGATAAATCATATCCTTGACTCGAAATATAATAATATGTGCTGTAACACCTAGATAAAACATATCCTAGACTCGAAATTTAATAATATGTGCTGTAACACCGAGATAAAACACATCCTAGACTCGAAATATGATAATATGTGCTGTAAATCCGAGATAAAAAATATCCTTGACTCGAAATAATATAATATGTGTTGTAATACCGAGATAAAAATATCCTAGACTTGAAATATAATAATATGTGCTGTAACACCGAGATAAAACATATCCTAATCTCGAAGTATAATAATATGTGCTGCAACACCTAGATAAAACATATCCTTGACTCGAAATATAATAATATTTGCTGTAACACCGAGATAAAACATATCCTGGACACGAAATATAATAATATGTGCTGTAACACCATGATACAAAAACATATTCTAGACTCGAAATATAATAATATGTGCTGTAACACCGAGATAATACATATACTAGACTCGAAATATAATAATATGTGCTGTAACACCGTGATGAAACATATCCTAGACTCGAAATAAAATAATATGTGCTGTAACACCGAGATAAAAATATCCTAGACTCGAAATATAATAATATGTGCTGTAACACAGAGGTTAAACATATCCTAGACTCTAAATATAATAATATGTGTTGTAACACCGAGATAAAACATATCCTAAACTCGAAATATAATAATATGTGCTGTAACACAGAGATAAATTGTATCCTAGACTAAAAATAAAATAATATGAGCTGTAACACCGAGATAAAACATGTCCTAGACTCGAAATATAATATGTGCTGTAACACCGAGATAAATCATATCCTAGACTCGAAATAAACTTATATGTACTGAAACACCTAAATAAATCATATCCTAGACTCGAAATATAATATGTGCTGTAACACCGACATAAAACATATCCTACACTCGAAATATAATAATATGTGCTGTAATACCGAGATAAAATATATCCTAGACACGAAATATAATAAAATGTGCTGTAACACCGAGATAAAACATATCATAATCTCGAAATATAATATTATGTGCTGTAACACCGAGATAAAACATATCCTAGACTCGAATTATAATAATATGTACTGCAAAATATAGATAAAACATATCCTAGACACGAAACATAATAATATGTGCTGTAACACCGAGATAAATCATATCCTAGAATCGAAATATAATAATATGTGCTGTAACACCGTGATGAAACATATCCTAGACTCAAAATAAAATAATATGTGCTGTAACACCGAGATAAAAATATCCTAGACTCGAAATATAATAATATGTGCTGTAACACAGAGATTAAACATACCCTAGACTCTAAATATAATATAATGTGATGTAACACCGAGATAAAACATATCCTAAACTCGAAATATAATAATATGTGCTGTAACACAAAGATAAAACGTATCCTAGACTCAAAATATAATAATATGAGCTGTAACACCGAGATAATACATGTCCTAGACTCGAAATATAATATGTGCTGTAACACCGAGATAAATCATATCCTAGACTCGAAATCACCTTATATGTGCTGAAACACCGAAATAAATCATATCCTAGACTCGAAATATAATAATATGTTCTGTAACACCGAGATAAAAAATATCCTAGACTCGAAATATAATAATATGTGCTGTAACACCAGGATAAAACATATACTAGACTCGAAATAAAATAATATCTGCTGTAGCACCGAGATAAAACATATTCTAGACTCGAAATATAATATGTGCTGTAACACCGACATAAAACATATCCTACACTCGAAATATAATAATATGTGCTGTAATACCGAGATAAAATATATCCTAGACATGAAATATAATAAAATGTGCTGTAACACCGAGATCAAACATATCATACTCTCGAAATATAATATTATGTGCTGTAACACCGAGATAAAACATATCCTAGACTCGAATTATAATAATATGTACTGCAAAACAGAGATAAAACATATCCTAGACACGAAACATAATAATATGTGATGTAACACCGAGATAAATCATATCCTAGAATCGAAATAGAATAATATGTGTGTAACACCGAGATAAATCATATCCTAGACTCGAAATATAATAATATGTGTTGTAACACCAAGATAAAACATTTCCTAGACTCGAAATAAAATAATATCTGCTGTAACACCGAGATATAACATATTCTAGACTCGAAATATATAATATGTGCTGTAACACCGAGATAAAACATATCCTAGACTCGAAATATAATAATATGTGCTTTAATACCGGGATAAAATATATCCTAGACACGAAATATAATAATATGTGCTGTAAAACCGAGATAAAACATATCCTAAACTCGAAATATAATAATATGTGCTGTAACACCGGGAAAAAAACATATCCTATACTCGAAATATAATAAGTTCTGTAACACTGAGATAAAACATATCCTAGACTCGAAATGTAGTATTATGTTCCGTAACACAGAGATAAAACATATCCTAAACTCGAAGTATAATAATATGTGCAGTTACCCCGAGATAAAACATATCCTAAACTCGAAATGTAATAATATGTGCTGAATCACCGATATAAAACATGTCCTAGAATCGAAATATAATAATATGTGCTGTAACACCGAGATAAATCATATCCTAGATTCGAAATAAAATAATATGTGCTGTAACACCGAGATAAATCATATCCTTGACTCGAAATATAATTATATGTGCTGTAACACCTAGATAAAACATATCCTAGACTCGAAATTTAATAATATGTGCTGTAACACCGAGATGAAACACATCCTAGACTCGAAATATGATAATATGTGCTGTTACTCCGAAATAAAAAATATCCTTGACTAGAAATAATATAATATGTGCTGTAACACCGAGATAAAACATATCCTGGACATGAAATATAATAATATGTGCTGTAACACCGAGATAAAACATATCATAATCTCGAAATATAATATTATGTGCTGTAACACAGACATAAAACATATCCTAGCCACGAATTATAATAATATGTACTGCAAAACAGAGATAAAACATATCCTAGACACTAAACATAATAATATGTGCTGTAACACCGAGATAAATCATATCCTAGAATCGAAATAGAATAATATGTGTTGTAAAACCGAGATAAATCATATCCTAGACTCGAAATATTATAATATGTGTTGTAACACCGAAATAAAACATATTCTTGACTCTAAATATAATAATATGTGTTATAACACTTAGATAAAACATATCCTAGACTCTAAATATAATAATATGTGCTGTAACACCGAGATAAAACATATCCTAGACTCGAAATAAAATAATATGTGCTGTAATACCGAGATAAATTATCTAAGACTCGAAATATAATATTATGTGCTTTAATACCGACATAAAAAATATCCTAGTCTCCAAATATAATAATATGTGCTGTAACACCGAGATAAAATATACTAGATTCGAAATATAATAATATGTGCTGTAACACCGAGATAAAAAACACCCTAGACTCGAAATATAATAATATGTGTTATAACACCGAAATAAAACATATCCTAGAATCAAAATATAATAATATGTGCTGTAACACCGAGATAAAACATATCCTAGACGCGAAATATAAAACTATGTGTCATAACACCGAGATATAATATCTTTTACTCGAAATATAATCTTTATGTGATGTAATACCGAGATAAAAAATATCCTAGACTCGAAATATAATAATATGTGCTGTAACACCGAGATAAAACATAACCTAGACTCGAAATATAATAATATGTGTTATAACACCGAAATAAAACTTATACTAGACTCTAACTATAATATGTGTTGTAACACCGAGATAAAACATATCCTAGACTCGAAATAAAATAATATGTTATAACAACGAAATAAAACATATCCTAGATTCGAAATAAATAATATGTGATTTAACAGCGAGATAAAACATATCCTTGACTCGAAATATAATAATATGTGTTATAACACCGAGATAAAACATATCTTAGACCCGAAATTATAATATGTGTTATAACACCGAAATAAAACATATCCTAGACTCGAAATATAATAATATGTGTTATAACACCGAAATAAAACATATCCTAGACTCGAAATAAAATAATATGTGTTATAACAGCGAAATAAAATATATCCTAGACTCTAAATATGATAATATGTGCTCTAACACCGAGATAAAACATATCCTAGACTCGAAATATAATAACATGTGTTGTAACACCGAAATAAAACATATTCTTGACTCTAAATAAAATAATATGTGTTATAACAATTAGATAAAACATATCCTAGACTCTAAATATAATAATATGTGCTGTAACACCGAGATAAAACATAACCTAGACTCGAAATATAATAATATGTGTTATAACGCCGAAATAAAACTTATACTAGATTCTAAATATAATAATTTGTGTTATAACACCGTGATAAAACATATCCTAGACTCGAAATAATAGAATATGTGTTATAACACCGAAATTAAACATATCCTAGACTCGAAATGTATAATATGTGATATAACACCGAGATAAAACATTCCTATACTCGAAATATAATAATATGTGCTGTAACAACGAGATAAAACGTATCCTAAACTCGAAGTATAACAATATGTCCTGTAACACTGAGATAAAACATATCCTTGACTCAAAATATAATAATATGTGCTGTATCACCGGTATAAAACATATCCTAGACTCGAAATATAATAATATGTGATGTAACACCGAGATAAAACATATACTGGACTCAAAATATAACAATATGTGCTGTAACAACGAAATAAAAAATATTCTAGACTCGAAATATAATATGTGCTGTAACACCGATATAAAACATATCCTTGACTCGAAATATAATAATGTGTACTGTAACACCGAGATAAAACATATCCTAGACTCGAAATATAATAATATGTGCTGTAACACAGAGATAAAACATTCCTAGTCTCGAAATATAATAATATGTGCTGTAACAACGAGATAAAACGTATCCTAAACTCGAAATATAATAATATGTGCTGTAACACCATGATAAAAAAAATATCCTGGACTCGAAATATA
>PNEQ01102241.1:0-11733 GCA_003012365.1 Medauroidea extradentata | reverse complement strand
CTGAACAGCGTGGACAGTGTCATCACTAACAGAAGGACGACCTGTTCGTGAACGGTGGTCCACACTACCTGTCTCTTTAAATGTCTCATACCAAGCTTTTATGCTCTTGTGATCAGGTGGCGGACGTCCATACTCGCTTTGGAAATTGCGCTGAACCGTGATAGGGGACCTGCTCTCGTGATACCACAGCACACATTGCGCCTTTTTTTTCATGGAGGCCATTGTGCTTTTCACTCGTCACACACCACCTACCTGAAACATACACAAAAAAAACTTTATGAGTTGCACATAATGTTCGTCCAAACCGCAGTTTGCTAGCATTTGTAGTTTTCTAGTTATGAATTTTTGTAATGAGGGAAAGACTTTATGGACATCCTGTATATTTATTTATTTGGTTAGGTAAGTGTGTTTTACGTCTCGTCAACAGCGAGGTCGTTAGAGACGATGACACTCAACCGACACAACTGGGAAAGGAGTCGGCCATGGCCTTTGTTAACAAATCGTCTCAGAATTCGCCTGGAGCAGCTTCGGCAAACAATGGAAAACCGAAATCAGGATGGCCGGAACCGGGTATTGAACCCGGGTGCTCTTAATTGCAAGATATTTATGTGGAATTCACAAAACTATGATACATTTTAACAGACATTTAATCAACATGTGCATTATGTCTCTTAACTGGTTTTGGTTCTCAGCCCGTCATTAACCTTGCTTTAGGCTTAACAGGATTATCAAGGGCTCTCTGATATTTCCTGTTAAGGGGCCCGCCTACCTGCCATGAAAGTTGTGATGTAGAGGTTCAGGAGAATTGTTTTTTCACAGAAAATATTAGTCGTGAGATTGTGTGTTTGACATATAAAATATATTAAGGTACCTCACACTAAGGGTAAATGGTTTCAAATCTACCAGTTTCTTAAGTAATTAGAAAATAGGGCCTTAACATTCCAAATTAGTGCCTTTTCCGGCTTGCGTAATGCCGTTATTTTTTGTTATTTTTACTTAAAATCATTTAACCTTAGTAGATCTATCCTTTAGCTTTCGATCCCGTGACTGTTTGTATCTTGTAACAACTGAAAATTCTGAGGAAATCTTGTTCTTGTAACATGTGTCCTGCGCAAATATGCAGCCAATTTTGTGGAAAATTGAAGGATTCGCGAGACCGAGCCGAGAGGACAAGCAGAGAGAGCGAGAGACAACCTCCTCCACAACAGGGGTTGACCCAATCCCGCTTTTGTGGGGGGAAACTCCACGTCCATGAGGTCGAACGGCCGCTAAGGTGCCCCTTAAGCCTAAAGCCGGGGTTACGATTGACAAACAATATTAGTATGCCGAGTGTTTAAAAATTATTCTATGGGTTCAACAGTTTTGTTTCATGATGATCGTACGCGGTTTTGGCTAGATTTAAGTGATGGTCATATTTATATATCAGCTATATGTGAAATCCAAATACGCTATAAGGAAATAAGCGGGTTGTAATTAAATTCGGTTGTTTATATCTGAAAACATTTATTTACATATTCAATGAGCTAAAATCGTGGTCAACAGTATATTTAACAACACTACCGTCATCTTTGTTGACTTTAAAAACATGTTTGTTGTCATATTCAAGTACTTGAAAGAGGTTTATTCTAGACGGATTACGAAAAGTCACAAGCAGGCGCCGGATAGAGAAAGTTCCAACTCGTGTCGTATAAGAACTGATAGAAATTAATTTTGGTTTAAAAGTTGGCAGCCTCAGGGAAGACACTTGGGGATATTAGACGAGGGTAATACTCGCCGTTGAGGGATGAGGATGAAGGAACAAACACAATACCCAGTCCTGAACCCGGTCAGGAATCAAACCCGGAACCCTAGGACCACCGACTAGGAGCTCTAACCACTGCGTCAAGCGGTCGTACAAAAAATAGTTTTACTGTTGCAAAAAAAAATGGAATCAATTGTACTATTGCAATCATAAACTTCTCAAACTCACTTGTTTACATAACTGTGTGCATCAAGGTCGTAAGTACCATTAAAAACTTCAATCGTGAACTAAAGGCCTGTACACACTTGAATACTTTAGCATTTCACTTTACGTTCCCGTTACTTTATGTATTTCGTCAATACACAATACAAATGTAAAATTAAAGTAACGACAGTTGAAAAACTATTGGAAATCTGTTTTTTTTTTAAACGGAAATATTGTGATATAATTCATTATATATTTACCGTAAAAGCAAACACAATTATTAATATTTTTTTAGTTTTTTTATAATATTTTCAGAACAAAAGCAACACCATCTATTGACGCAACCTAAAAGTTCATTTACGAATATTTTTCCAACGCTACTTACAAGGATTGTCGAGTACATTTAAGAAAAACCTGTTTTTTTTTTCTTCACGAAATCTCAATACCGGAGAACAGAAATGTACTCAGAAATAAACATTTTTCGTTCTAGCATACATAATCAGCTGGTTCTTTGCGAACGGCCGTCTTGACTTTGACTTTAGGTTTCAATTTTTCGGAAACGTAAAGTCTAGGGTGCTTGACTTTAGCTTTGGCGACGCCATTGTGTACGAATCCATAAGAATCCGTGCATTGAAAGCTATCGTAAAGTCAAATGTTAAAGTCAAATGCTAAAGTTTTCAATGGTGTAGCTATAGGGCTTAACCGTGATAGAACAGGCACAGGAGAAGGGGCGGAGAGCAAGAAATGTACCGGAAAACATGCGGAATATTCTCTGTTGGTGGGGTCCGTACAGGTTTTGTATGGCGGGTAACTTTCCGCCATATTGCTGTTAGTGGCTAGAGTTCACCTCGGGTGTGGTAGTTTCGCTTCTGCGTTATTAGCTATTCTATTTTCGTTGCATGTGGACGGTGTGCTGTGTTGGCCATCTGGCCGGCGGAAGATGGCGTCCGAGCGGTGCACCACATTCGTCCTCTTTGACGACGTCCAAAGGGGTGTTTCAGTTGGTAATTTAGTAAATTAGTAATTTACCATGGAGCAGTTGGTACAGTGTTTTATATCACGTATGTACCAGGGTTCGTTTGATACTTAGAACTTAATACTACGTAACCAAATACGTCATTATTTTAGTATAGGCCTGCTAAATTGGGTCACGTGGCCATTGTATTTACTAAATGTGCCTATGAGTGGTGACTGAAGAGTCCTTGATTTCGCACAAGTGTATTATCTCTACTCCAAAGTAGCAGCATAAAAATATTACGTGTTGTCAGTAAGTAAGTAGCTTCTTGCATGTAGCGTGGCGCAACAGCAACTCTATACTTAACAGAAAAAGTTCATAAACGGTAATTTAACAATGACAGAAAAGCATTTTGGTATCTTAGTGCAACGTTTTTACAACATAAAATGAAAGAATGTACATTTATATCATTAAAAGAATAATTGTTTTTTATTATTTACTAATCGTGAAGTTACTGAGGGCGTAGAGTTTACTGAGGTTGATATTAAATCTGTCAAAATGAAACGAAATATTTCGACATGTTAAGTACAATACTAAAAATTATCTTTCCAATATACTTACAGTTCGGTATGTGTTTGTTATTGCGCTGTACTTGTATCGAAGTTGCGTCTTGCAGTTGGTAAATAACGCCGGATGCTCGGTGGTTATTCCAGTTTTAGCCAATCATAAACAGAAGAGAGATTTTTAAATGTTGGTTTGCAATGGGAGATTGCAATTAAATTTTATTGGATTGTGGACATACGCCATTGCTCATGTTTAGCTGATCAAACCTGTGTTGAATGACAAAGTACGAAAACGAACAAGAAAAAAACAAATATAAAACGCACATTTCTAGAATTCTTTGTTGTCTAATATAGGTTTAATCAGCTAAACATGAGCAACGGCGTATGACCACAATCCAATAAAATTTAATTATAAACAGTAGTGTAGGAATATCCACGGATCAAGACGTTGTCTGAGAAGGCACAGATCATTGGCTGCACATAACGCTGCTCATAACCTAACTTCACCTTCAAAATGTTCGCAAGCGTTACCACGGCTGTTTAACGGATTAATACGCGTGACTATTCTTAATCTCGTAACTAAGCTGGTTCAGGTATCACTACGACCGCTAGAACAGATTGTAGTATAGGCAGTTCTGGATAAAGTGAGCACTCCTAAAAACCCTGCTAAAGTTCTGCTTTTAACCAAAGTGTATCTTTCCGCGCGTAACTGCTAACTTTTGGAAATATCTGTTTGTGTAAGATAAACTGTGTAGTCAGTAGGAACTATATAGTCTGGTAAAAAAAAGTTTATTAATTCATAAAGCATAAATCCGTCAATTTCAGTTGATTTCATTTCAGTATTAAATATAAATAGGGAAAATGCATGGAACTGCATGCTGCAATTCGCTGCCGACCACACAATGAGTAAGGGTACTGTTGTTAATGTTAAATTACACGCAGGAACGGCTAGTGATTTATTTTTAAGGTTTAATTTTTAGTGTTCACTTTTTCACGAACGAACTACAGAAGCGGTTTGCCTATCAGCATACTTAAATTGATAAATCGCCATTATACTTATTACCACGTTTTTAACCACTTTTTTGTCTGCCCGGTACAAATGTTGCAATCTATTTCAGACTTAACTTCCCTATGAGCTAGTAATTTTAAACTCTAAACATACCCCACAGCTGGATGACAATGCAGTAGGCCTATAAGAGGAAAATAATTGGGAAATAATAACAATTTAAAAAACACATGAATATCCCACGTTAAGAGGCTGCGTCAACTCTTTTGTTCACAACATTAGTTTTAGTTTTAATAAATGAAGGATGTGACAAATAACCGGAAACGTTTATTTATAGAAACATTACATTTTACTATTAGGTGCGTTTTATTGGATGAAATCGACACTGGGAGTTATTTAGTGCTTATTATTTTGTGAGCGAGAACTTTTATCTTCAGATTTAAGTTAGCTTAATTATTTCATAGCTACACTTTAATTTTTCGAAATCAATGCACATAATGAAAGGTAAAGTAATTAGCTATGTCGTTATTGAAATATTTTAAATTAAGTCTTGCAAAGATTCTTAATCAGGAAGGAATTGAGAAAAATTCATCATAGGAAGTGGCACGGGCTCTTAAACTAACTTCATGACAAGCTGCAGATTCGAAACTTTAAAAATAGCTCAGAACTGGATGACAAAGCAATACTGACTCACTTTCTTGTCTTTCTGTTTGTCTGTTCGGTACAAATTTTACTTGTTTAATATCGATTGCAAAATTTCCCACTCACAAGACTAAAAAGCAGAAAAAATTATTGAAATAATAATTTTAATATGCCGCGTTTTTGAAAATGGCTAAAAAGTATATATTATTTTTTGTATGAAAAAAACATGTAAGATATAAGAGGAATAACATTGGCCAAAAGCAATGGATAATTTAGGCATATTTAGTTCACCTTGGTCACAAACGATTTTCTTGCATTGCAAATGATATATGACAACAACGACAGCTACTATCTATACTACTTACTATCATCTATTGCATACGCCCCACGTTTTTCGGTTTAAATTTTTCAAGTATTTTCATAGGAGAAAATATTTTATTAAATTTAGTCCGTTTTAAAAGCGTTAGTATATTACATTATTTTTATTCAAATAGTTGTTTAGCCTACGTTCCAAAAGAAAATACCTTCTAAGATCACCTTCCTGTTTGTGAATGTGCTCCCTTAACCCTCCCCCTTCCCACTAAAAACATCCTTCAAAAATAGTTCTGAGCTCATGTATCGAAATTCATAAACCTCCTTACACATATAATGATACTTAGTTAGGTAATCTGACTTTTGTATATTATGTTCATTTCTAGGGCAGATTTTCAAATTGTTGGCCGTTTGAAAATGTTTGACAATATGTTATTTCTAGGGACCGGGAAATTTCGCGAATTCAATGACCTGCATGTTAGAATCAACTATCATACGTTTATTCAATACCTGACCGATTGTCCGCTAGCTGTTACTCAGTGGAACAGCAGACAGTGAACGAATAGACGAGGCTAGAGCATGCATAGGACAATGGATCCTAGCATGCGGGTCATTGAATTGGCAAAATTTTCCTGTCCCTAGTTATTTCTTGGAAAAGCTTTGACCGAAACCAAACAAAAAGTTATTGTATTTTGATTAAGAATCACAGAAGCATAAAATATACGAGACTATATTGTTGTAAATCAGCCATTTTGGAAGATAGTATGAAATGAATAATAGAAGATTTATTTGTCATCATATTTCGAGATCTACTGAATAGCTTGTGATAAATTTGTGTATTTGTTAACAGTTCAACATCCAAGCTTTTAAGAATTGTGCTTTATTTTAGGTCCGCCATTTCGGAAGATAACACGACATGAATATACAAAAATGTTATGTCATATTTCAAGAACTTCTGAACATATTGTAACTTGGAAATTTATATTTTAACTATTCGTCATCCCACTTTTGATTTAAGCTTGGTTTATAACTTTAGTTTGTAATTTGTTAAAGTAGCACCACGTAAATACAACAAATTTCGTGACACATTTCGGTTAATACTGGCCCTATTTAAATAAAAAATAATTTTCTAGAAATTATACTCTATGAATTGGTTTTAGTAGGGTTTGTTGTTGTAAGTTTGCCATTTTTCTGCAAATAAATATATAAGTAAATCTTTTAAGCATTACTTTGAATGATTGCAATATTTGTGTGTAAATTCGCACCAATAGTGAGGTAAGCTGAAATTATACTGTTAAGAACCGTTACTGCATCACAGCTCGTGCGACTGTTTACGCAGTACGTTCATAGAACTGCCACTACAGCTCCAAAATTAAAGTAAATTAATTTTTGTCGTAGTGTATTGTTGACAATCACAGTGCACAATGACACACGCTGAAATGTTTCTTTCGCAGAAATTTCGACAGCGTTTAAATTTCTGGGAGGTTAGGCCATTTTGCGGTGTATTGGGCTACAACATGGCAACCAATATCACAAATTAATTTTTCTCGTTTCGTTTTGATAATAAGTAGGTCGCGTCTAAATGCGATTTAATTTTTCTTTTAAGTTCATTTTTATTATTACTTTTTTGCAGCTGAATTACTCCTATGAGGACCGGTTCGTAACCAAGTAGATAATTATGTATATCTTTAGCTGTATTCATGTTGAAACACTTACGAGAACTAACACAATGGGTCTTCGTCTCCGAGCAGCCGCCCCCTTAACCGTCGGTGATTTAGACTCGCCTAACTAGCTTGAAGCGCGCGCGCCTTCCAGTCGGCCATTGTTTCGTTCACGAGAAGACGAGTTGTGTAAACAGTACATTAAGTTCACAGGCTGCATTGTCACTGACAGCATGATTGATAGCCCCCCCCCCCCCACAGGCCGCTCTTTTAATTAGAGTTTCAACCAACTATGCCATGGCCGCCCCAAGTGCTCTTGTAGCCAATATGTGATAAATATTCATCTCACGAAGGGATGTTACAAAGCAAAAAAAAAAAAAATAAATAAATAAAATAAAATAAAAGGCACAGAAAAACGATGAATGAAACGAATTACTGGTTAGTTGAACAGGAAGGTGTATTTTGTGTTATTTTGAAATGTATTAGTTAGGCTAAAAACGGAGTTGTACAAGCACGCTATCCTAAGACACTGAAAGAGTCAAATAATGTGCAATTTCCAAGATTTTTAAAATACTCAAAGTAGCAAGTAGCATCCAACTTTCGAAATTACAAAATTCCACAATAATTTTTTTCTGAAGGCAATGGCGTCGTAAGAATAAAGAAAGGTTTTAAGCGCTCCGTCAGATTCCTGACAATCCCGCAAGCTGATTTTCATACTAGCTGAGTTTCGTAGAGTTAGTTGAAGTTTAATTTGGATTACAGTTAAGCCTACTAAGTCAAGAAAGTGCTTAATAGTTTGTTAGGCTGAACACTATTGAAATCGCAGCTTAGTGCTTTCAGTAAATTATTTTTGACCATCTGGTACTCACTTTTTTAGTTTTGGTGTGTAAAGACCATTCTATTAATGAAAGTTTCGTTCCATGACAGTCTTCCGGATAGAGAGCCTTCTCAGTTCGATGAGCAAATGTTTTGTACCTGATATACTTTAAATGGAAAATCAAATTAAATTTTGTTGGCTGTTTTGATTAGAGACATGCAAAATTCGCGTTATTTTCTGACAGCTGACTAGACTCGATGTGACTATAGGCTCGTTCGACGTCTCCCTCTGGCCGATATTGTCGTGACTTGCCGCGGAGAATGCTTACACGGTAGAGAGGCCAATCTGTGTAAAGACGTAACACACGTCAATGACAACACATAAAAGTTCGTGGCCAATTGAATCGCAGATTATCTTCTGTTATGTATAGGAAAGTGAAGTTTAGTCTGCTACCAAATGATAACGTGAATTTTGCATGACTCTAGGTATGATGTATAAGCGTAAGTAATGCATCACGAATCTCTGTCAAGTAAAATACAAACATTATGAACGTAACAAATTTCTACTGTAGTTGTACAGTCTTTCTCTTAAAATGACTCTTGATTCATTACTACAGAACCGAGCGAGGTGGCCCAATGGACTGAGGCAAGGGTCCCGGGTTCGATTCCCGGCCGGGGAGGTGGCATTTACAACCACTTCCTCGGGTTCAGGACTGGGTGTTTGTGTTCGTCTTGTCTGTGTGCCAAAGCCACCTTACAACTACAACGACAACTACACACTACAACGTTACTGGGGGATTGCATTCATTAACTTAAAGGGGGGTATGTTTGGTGCAGTGGCGAGGCGTCAGCCTTGCCATTGTACCAAACATTTATATTTAAAAAAAAAAAAAAAATGGTAACACGTTGAACTCGTGTTCTGGAGGACCCGGGTTCGATCCCCGGCTCCGGACATCTCGATTTAATTTTTCCATGGATACTCGGAATTGCTCCAGGCTAATTCTATGATTGTTCCTTAACAAAGGCCATGGCAGACTCCTCTCCCAGCTCCTGTCATTGTACCAAGTTGTGTGTCACCGTCGCTGATGACGTCGTCGACGAGAAGTAAATCACACTTAACTTATCTTACCATTACTACAGTGTCTCCTGCTGCTTGCTTGAATATTCAAATTATTTGTGTGCAAATGTACCGCATATAAGCTTCCATAGCTTTCAAAACTACATCAGTAGTAGCCACGATTATAGGTAAAATGTTTTTGCTCACACTTACTTCATTGCACGGTCGTAGAAGAACAGGTCTGGACACTCGCCTATCTAACAATGTATTTTGCTTGACCTTCTTGTTGTTTGGCTGTAGTTCGTCAAGTTACCGAGAATGTCGTACTTTTTGGCGCTGTTTTCCGGGCGGTCGGACTCGAACTCTGTCCACTTTTTTCCATTGTTAACATTATAAAGTAAATAACGATTGCTGGAGCCATGATTTAAAATTGTGAGCGAAGGAACTATTTCATAAATTGATTTTAAAAAATACGTTTTGATGAATTGTTTATCTTAGTGGGAGGGAAGTGGGCGGAGTTTGGGCCCGACCGCCCGGATTACAGCGCCAAAAATGTATATCATTATCGGTAACTTGGCGAACTGCAGCCAAACAAGGGGGTCAAACAAAATACATTGGTAGATAGGCGAGTGCCCAGACTTGTACTTCTACGACCGTGATATAGACATGCTCTTTTAGTTATTACTTTGATAAGTTGAAGTTTAAAATATTTTCAAACACGTTCTCATACTGTTTGCCTAATAGAAATTTAGTCCATAAATTTATAACCGCCATAGAAAACAGAGATATAAGTATGCTTATTTTTCTAGTGTTTCCAACTGTTGCCGTCGATAACACGTCTCGCGCTGTAACAATGTTAAAGAGCTGTAGTTTCCTATATTGCCCTTTTACGATATTTGCCCAACATGCGAGAGAGTTACAAACGTCAAATCACTGGCAATGAAGGAGAGCTGCAGATCTGAATGCAAGGCACGGAAACAATTTGGTGCAAAAATCTTTTCACCACAATATGGAGTCCCTGCACACCAGAACAAGTAAATGCCGGCAACGTCGATGCGCGCGTGTATGTCAGTCCCAAAGTGAGAATACACGGGAGAAAGTAAGTAGGCCTACAGTCATTTGGGGTAACTTTGTGCCGTTTTTGGGAGTAGCATGTAGCAGACATTTTCTTTCATAAAACGTCTTTGAGGCGTCCAACCATTAAACAAAATTTGTGACAAATGAATTTATTCTTCAAGAACACAAATGTGTTCGTGAAATCCATGGTCTTGAATATGAAATTAAACTAGGCTGGTGGTGCAACGTTACCCTGCCCGTCATACATAGTGATTGTACTGTACCCATAGCTGGGCGTGGAAGATCCACGCGCCCCACTCTAGAAAACACAGGTACGAGCCATTGTCCCAGCATGACTCTACAACCAACCCCTCCTCCCATCATCCTCTACGAGATGCACAAGAAGAAGACTCTCTGGACCACAGCAGCGTGTGTTGTTTACGTTGCTGCTCTCCGTGTGGCGGGCAGAGATGTGTGTTGGAAGGGGAGGTCTGTTGGGCGGGTCTATAATAACAGGTATAATTTGGCCCCTCGCCTGATCGGCACTGCCCCGCTGTAATTTCCTAGATGTAGAAGAGGAGAGGGTAGATGCTAAGGGACAAGGAAGGAAACAAAGGCTCCCCCGATAAAGATTGCAGGCCGCGGGTATATTGTTCCAGGTCGGAGATTGTGATCGCAACTTTGAGGTTTCTATTACAAGGCCGGGCTAAGCGGCTCGACGTGTTGTGGTGCTACAGAGCTTGTGTGATGGGGCGGCGATACTCGGGCCGGTAACTGGGTTGAAAACATGCCGCGTTGAACACTCAAAAAAACATGCTGCTATGCGGTTCTCGCAGCTACAGCTGATGCAATTACTACATCTTATTAAGTTTTACATACTTTCCAGCATTATATTTACCGTCTCATCACAAGCGAATCCACACAGGCCCTGAATTTTCGTGAACAGATATTTGCTCCAATTTGATTCATCAACTAATGTGCACATCTGCAGCTCGTATTTGTGGTCGCTGATTGGATGTTTTAACTCTCGGTGTCTTGGAGTTCTACCCGCTAATCACAGACGTATGCAAGTCGAATGAGTGACTCCTGTGCACAAACATACGTTGCAAATAACCATGAAGTAGCGCTACAGATGTGCACTAAGTCACTGAAACAAGTTGATGGAGAAATTTTTTTTCGCTAAAATTCAGGATCCTTACGAATTGACATTTTTAACTTTTCGTTATTTAATAGCCTCATAATACATTTTTTATATATGTAATAAAATGTTAGATACTTTTTTTTTAAACTCTCTGACACTTATTTTCTTGTAGATAACTACTTGAATATTGCAGACGGGAGCAAACGTCGGTTCACGAAACGTCGCGAGAAGCGTGTTCAGGGAAAACAACTATATTCTTCTGTATCCTCATCATCGTGTCGTATAGTCTTATGTCAGTGATGTCTGTGTGGCGTATTGTTTGTGTGTAACCTTAGCTTCGTCCCAGTAATTGTCAAAACTTCAGTATCGTTGTTTATTCTATTTATCTTAGTTTTTTTAGATATTTTTTGTTTGTTTGTTAGTTCCGAATAATTGTTTTAATTTGTTGTTGAGAGTTAGCATAATTTTATGGAAAATTTGTATGATTTGTTTTTATTTATATGTAGGTTTTCTTCAGCCAAACACACTGGTCATTTTACTTTATTATTTTTCTTGTTCCATTTTTTTTTTTTTTTTTTT
>PNEQ01102240.1:0-11734 GCA_003012365.1 Medauroidea extradentata | reverse complement strand
TAGGGTGAGAGATATTAGAATTTTTATTTTTATTTATTTTCATTTTCTTCAATAAATTGCTCTACTCAATTGAGATGTGGTGCCTATGTTTTAATGACGAACCTACGAGAATCTACATTGTGGTAAGAAAAGGTATCTCATGCAAATAGAAATTATCTTACAAATTAATCCTTTCTCAACTCACCTTAGTCACCTACACACAGAAAGTCACACAGACATCATCATCACTAATAATAATATTAGAGGATGTACTCTGTATTTCACGTATCATGACATTTATATTTTATAGCATTAGATTTTATTTATTTTTGACATATTTTAAACTGAAACAATAACAATAAAGACAAAATTGAACAACAAATTTTAAGCGCCATCTTTTTTCTCAAAGTGTCAACCTTAATTTTAAACTTTTGGTTTACCGTTTAGGCCTTAGGGATTTGCGGGGGTCCTCGGCATTATAGCACCTGGACGAGGTGGTCCTTGGGAAAATTTTGTTGGGAATCCCTGATCTAGAGCAATGTAATGCGCAGGTTTCTGAATTACATATACATCATGTTAGCATATTTGGAAATACGGCAGTTCTAAAAAGTAGATTTTTGCTATGATAGATGACTCGTTAACAGTATGTCAATGGGTATGGAATTTTTACAATGGTATTCCACCTTTGTCCGAAGTGAGTTTTATTTTCCTATATTTTCACAATGTGTTCACGTGCAATAGTTTAATTTTAAAAAAAAGCAGTTTTCTTTACATTGCAACGCATTTAAAACGCAGGATAGGTGGCAGCCTTAAATTACGGCAGCAGGCTTTAGTGTTCGCGAGCATAACTTCACAGTTTGCCTTTTACAAATACTTACAGCGTATTGAAATAAATAAATACTCAGACCGATGGCACGAAATAACACATCTAACAGATTCACCTACAGCTGGCAACAAGTTAAAAAGGCGCCATCTGGCTTTGGAATTTTGCGTGTCCACCGCTGGAGCGGTAAGGTCGCTTTAAGTGCGCACATCGGATAAATCATCACCTCTACTGAAACGTGAGCTAAAATGGCGTGCAGCATTTGTAGCTGCTTCTGTATTCTCGGCAAAAATTATTTATCCCTTGTTATACTTGCTGTATGAGCAGCGATGTCAAAATGTGTAACATAAGTTTCTTTAGTCATTTATAAATGATACATTTTGTGGCCATGACTGTATAAGAATGTAATTATTCCCTTAAATTTGTTATACGTTTGAGCTGATAATTGTTAAAAGGCGACTGAAATGCAGTTGTTAATTTCAAGGCGGTTGGTTTCAGAAGTTATAAATCGCAAAATCGTGTATAATATAATGGTAAAACTAATTTATACCAAACCAAAACCTGCAGCTACTCTGGGAAAATGACGAGGAGCGTTTATAATAACAAAGCTGTCTTCCCTGTTACGTGATGGCTCTCTCTGTCACTCGGATTCTCTTCTTGGCCTGCACTCACTCATTACATTGGTTTTGTGCCAGTTTTCACACCTCTCTTCTCGCTGGCTTTTTTAATTTTTAATGTCTGTCTCAGTGTCGGTAGGTTTCCGCACACATTTTTCCAGTGTCCGCTTCTACTGATACACACTTTTGTACACTTATGTACACAAGAAGTTACATTACCTTTTAACAGTGTCTAAATAAAAAATCTGCAGTGTAGATGTTTGAAAAAATAAAAAGTTCCTTAAATTCAACACTTTCTTCACAAATCTAGTGACGATAACGACCGACTGGTAAGTTGGTGGATTAGTAACACGGACTCTGATTCTGGAAGACTATTGCTCGATTCCCGACTCCGACCGCAGTGATTTTGGCTTTTCATAGTTCACCAAAATATCTCTTGGCCAATTCTGGGATGGCTCCTTAAAATGGCCTTGATCGCTCACCGAAAAATATGCCAAAGAAAACATTGTCTATACTTACTGATTCGTGATTAAGGACGTGTATTAGCAAATACCTTAATAATTATAAAACTGTTGCGTCTAGACGGTTTCTCTCGTCGATATAATTTTGCTTCTCGTTACCCAGGCCTAGCACATATGTAGGTGGGACAGAGTTTAACACTCGACTTTCATGCGGGAGGACAAGTCTCTCTTTTGTCGGTCCGGTATTTTTGATTTCGGTTTCCCGTGGTTAGCCAAAATGACAAGATGAATGCTAAAACGTTTTCTTAAGGCCTCTCTCTTTAGTTTGCAGTGGTTTCAAACACATATATTTTTAACGTAAATTAATACATATATAAAAAATTACTTCTTACCGTTTTAAGACATATATATCATCGTTTATGTCTGAATATTTCTGTTGCAATGTACCCAACGGATTTTTAGATTTTTGCCCCTGAAATATCACATGTTTTGAGGTCAAATAAGTCAAAATGAAGCAAAATAATTTTTTGCTAGCAAACGGTACATTATTTTAAAAACCTCTCTGGAAAATTTTTGGATCGTATGACTGTAAACAGAGTAAATTTTTTTCAAAACATTTGGTTTTAGTTCCACTATACACCTGATGTACAAGTTCTTTGTTTTAAAGCCGTAATATTTGTCGTACAGTATAAATAAAAAATGTTTGTTTGAAGCACCAATTTAATGCATGTTTTCTTTAACACGTTTTCACTAAATTTGTTTATGCGTTAAATGCAATTTATAAATAGTGATAGAAAATAGTTGATGATAATTTTTTTCTATCACTGTTTATAAATTGCATTTTCCAAGTAATGCACATTTAGGGCAGACATTTTAAAGAACATATACATTAAATTGGATCTTCAAACAAACTTTTATGATTTATACTCTAAAACAAATAATACGGCTTTAAAACAAAGCATTTGTACATCAGGTGTATAGTGCAATTCAAGTGCTCGGGCCCGAGTTTTTACATTTTTACGGTAATTATTTTTAAAACACAAACAGGAGCCGATATCGAAAATTCGCTCAGTAACTTTATTTTAGCTGATGTTGACTACGTATTCTGCATTTGTCGAGACAAAATATGTCGTTATGGTGGGTAATTAGTTCATTAACGAAATTTCCTTTTAATTTATAATATAGCTGAAATCTTAATACTGTTTGTCTCGAAATATTGCATTACATAGCAAAACGAATTAGCAACAAAGTTACACAGCAATTTTATTAATTACCTGCTTTCGTCTGGGTTAAAAAAAAATCTCTCGAAAGCCGAGTACTATTCCCGTAGGATAAGATAATGCCTGAACGACTGGCCTTCCCAAGAGGTTGGCGGTGGGAGGGACAAACAGCGCGCATGCGCAGAGGGGGTGTTCCAAAGCTTTCACTTCGCATACTACCCTGCCTTAATATATGAACCAGCCCGCCACACGCTGCCATGACCAATTCGTTGTTTATCGTTGTACGGGGAATACTGCATTGAATACTGTGGTTCGAGTGGATTGTACACGTGTTCATTACATGTGTTGATTAATTGCGTACTAGTGATTTATATGTCAGCTTGTGCTATCGCGACATACGTCTTCAATAGTCAGTATTTTTGGTTTGTATATACTGCTCTTGCTGGTCCCCCCCCCCCTCCCTTCGTGTGCGTCCTGCCTGTCTTGTGACGTCGCCCAAGCACCAAGTTATCTTGCCACTAGTGTAACTCGGGCACGTGCCGGTAATACATAACGACCGTTACCTTTCTAGTTCCTGATTATCTAAACCAGTGGTATCGTCTCTTTAAGGTGACTGCCTTCTCAGGCCGCAGCAGTGTGTAGAGTTCCAACCGATACACCTTTGTTCGAAAACTGCTCAACGTGGGTCAGATCAGCTTAGAAATAAAATTTTAAAAACTTTACACGTGTTTATAGCTTACTTATTTCGGCTCCTCTATTAAGATTTACAGTACATCATCTCACGGCTGAAAATGGCGAAAATGAATGTTTGTGCGATCCATGTTAGGAATGATAATATTAAGTAGCATTAATTAAAGTAAGCCTACACCTTACATAATACGTTATTTAATTGAATTAGTCCCCACTAAATGGTTCATAGAGGCGAGTTATCGTCGAGAAGGCTGCGCGCAAATTCAGTAACTTTTGAGTGTTTGAACAGGAATTTTGCCACGTGAAATGCCTTAAAGAAGACTATCTTATAGGCAGATTTGGTCTCTTTTAATGTTTAATACTTGCTACCTGAACGGTTGCATACTACTTTTGTTTAAAAGATTTACAGTCGATATTGCTAGTCTATACTGCGGAGTAATTTCTGTAATTACGATTCATTATTTGAATTCTATGTCTGCAACATTGGTAAGCGGGATTAAAAAGCCCTCCTGCCCATATACCTGCCAAGGCTTAGCGTAGTTGCTTCCCTGTCGGTCGGTGGCAGGACGAAGATAAAAATGCGTCATTCTTAAGGCGTTAACCTAACAGAATACCCTGCCAGAATTCCGTAGGTACTAGTTCTATCAGTGAAGTAAATTGTACGTTGAAGTGACCAGAGACAGTAACACGCCGATCGCGCTCCCTATAAATACTGCTGCGGAAGCAGGAAGTGGCTGCGGATTTGGGGTCATCGAAAAACTAGTAAGTAAAAATTTGCGAGGATAAGAGATTATTGTGAGCAATTCTTTCCGCGTTGTATTTTTGGACAGTTAAAATCAGACAATTTATTTATCCTGAACATTGTTGCACGTCACTATCTGAAAGTAAACGCATACAGTTTATTGCGCAACATTGGATTTGTGACATGAATACATTTTATTAGGTGTTTACCTAACAGTACGAGGCCTTTGTAGGAAAAAAGTAGTAATAAGCGGAAGAATGGGTGATTTACAATGGTCTGTATTAAGTACCAATTTCAGCTTTTGCCTAAAGTATTTAGATACGGCATAACCCTGGAGAACCAAACTTTTGGATGACCGGAGCGGAAATCGTACCAATATCTTCTAAAATTCGAATGTATGCAGTTGTTGACTACTGAGCAACCTCGCTTGAATTTCGACGGAATATTCGAAGACGCTATTACCCATGTATTATTAGCAAGAACTGATAAATCGTAACTATTTCCTTTCCGGAAGGCTTCCGACAGAGTTCTAGGTAAGAGAAGGGTGAAGGAGGGGAAGTTTTGGCGGCATGCTACTTGTTAGCAGAAGGAAGCGGCGCTAACAATTGAAGATGCTTTCTCACGCTACTTTGAATAATTGCTTGACTTTGCTCCAAGGATCTACCAGCTCGGCGGGCGAAGTGGCGTGGGAGAAGGAATAGCGATCATTACTGTAAACAGTCGCGGAATGAAAGACGGATTCAGAGCTGTGAGTGCGGGCGAGGCGACTTCAGCGTCTGTAACGTGGAGAACATAATCCGTGACATCAAGCTCAAGAGTGTGATAGGATTTCTCGGTCGATATCTGCGTTCCGATACGTGCAACAACGCACTTACCAGCCCAAGACAAGGGCCTGACTGGTTACAAAAGGTCTGTAACAATTTGTGTTACGAATAAGGTGGCTGTAAATTCCCGAGAAGTACCGTGGGACTGTACTATCCATGTACAAAATTTTCATTGTGATAGATTGAGTTTTTTGACAGAAAGATGTCAGCAAGGACCCATCTGAACAATGAAACTTAACCTGACCGAAACTACTTGTGTTTTAACACTGACTAGTTATGTGTGGATGGTACGATTAAATGTGTATGCTATCTACAGCCCTTCCTGTAAAATGTTACAAAACTATTGTTGTTATAAGGAATTTGAGGACTTTAATCTTAGCTAAGCAATACTTGAACATGATATATATGCAGATTTGGCCAGCACACCTTACTTGTATGTGGCACATATCAGTGTCTATATATCTAAATATACTTTCTCCATTCCTTAAAATGTATATTCGAAATCCTGAAAGAAACATACTCATTTTTATTGGAGTGCTTTACTTTCTTTACACAATAGCCATTCTTTACATTACTCATTAAACCTTTTTGTAACCAAGGCCTTTTGAATACAGGCATATCGTTCTGTAAGTTGCAGACTGAAGTTTCTAAGGACTGGTGTAAACTAAAGTCGTACGACAATACTGCCGTCATCGGGGTCTTATTATTCGCGATGTCGTGTTTGTGTATTGTATTACAGATCCATTCTGTCGACAAAGCAAAGACTAAAAACACATTAAGGGCGCGACTACCACAATTTTCATCACATTTTTTTTATTTGTACCAGATATTTTTCCTTATTTTAGACATAAAATGTGACTAAATTGGGCCTTTATGAATTTTTTATCTCGTAGTTTTCGCGTAATGGCTTGTTAATCTTATTTTGCATGTTTCCGTTTTAAGGACTTCACTAAAACCAACTAATACCTATACCAAACTAAAAAAATATGACAGTGGCATAAAAAGTAAAAAAAAAAAAATTATTTGTATTTAAAAAAAATTATTGAATTTTTTTTTTAAATTTTGATTTTCAGTTTCGGCATTTTTTAAATTCACATACTTTTTAGTCTTTATTTTTATGAGCATGACGTTGTAGCCTGCAATGTCTTTATCCACTGTGATTTTTTGAGTTTGGTATATCAGTTGGTTTTAGTGTAGTCCTTAAAACGAAAACATGCAACATATGACTTTAGACTTTAACAAGCCATTACGCGAAAACTATGAGAAATAAAAAAATTTCATTAGAGCCAAATTTAGTCACATTTTGTGTCTAAAATAAGAAAAAAAAATGTCTGGTACACATAAAAAAATTAAAAAAAAATGGTGATAAAAATTGTGATAAAAATAGTGGTAAAATTGTGGTAAACCACGCCCTTAAAACCTTCCATTTGCGAAGGAACCATGTGTGTGAAACAACCACCGCACAAGAAGAATAGCCTGTATATTTAGGCCTATATCTCGGATATACGGCTAGTAATGGCAGCTCAAGATTACCAATACCTGCGCTAGGAAAAGCCAAAACGTACTTTCCCCATTACAGAAAACAATTAGAGAGTTAATGCGCGAAAAATTTTCATTTTCCTTGTTTTATGTAAAAGCGTATATAAGTAATCATATGTATGTATAAATATATAAAATGTGTAAATAAAAATATAGTAGTTTAACTAAAGTTAAGACTACATATACAGGGAAGACAATATAATTTCTTACGGAAGAGTTTGGCAAGAGATAATTTTCTCCGTTTGTAGCGCTGGTGGTAGTAAGGGCCTACATAAATGAGAGAGAATTATAGAATTAATGTTTGCTAGGCTTAAGAGGGCGTGGTACATAATTCAACGCTAAAATCATTCATCTGTAACTGTAAGTTTCTTGAAGCCGTTTTGCGAAAATTAAACAACAGCAATCCTAGACAATAGTTTTAGTTTTAAACAAAATTGTATCCAGTGTTACGAACCTCTGAGGCACCATCTCTGACGCCGGAACCTCATGCATTTAACTGCGGCGCAAGAGATCACGCGTAACGAATAAGTAATTTTGGATAAATATTTACTCATATAGTTGGCAAATACCATTATCTAAGACTATGGTATTTGCCAACTTTATGAGCACATATTTATCCAGAATTACTAATTCGTTACGCGTGATCTCTTGCGCCGCAGTTAAATGCACGAGGTTCCGGCGTCAGAGATTGTGCCGCAGAAGTTCGTAACACTGGAAACAAATTTGTTTAAAAAGTTTGCTAAAACTATTGTCTAGGATTGCTATTGTTTAGTTTTACCAAATTTCCTTCAAGAAACCTACAGTTATAGATTAATGCTTTTAGTGTTGAATTATGCACCACGCCCTCTTACGAGTGATTCGATAGTGCCTTTCTAATCGCGCGAGTACAGATGTTACTACGTCTTCTGTAATTTACAAGCAATTCCTCTTGCACACCTGAGGCTGAATGTGACCTGTACGAAAACTTTTAAACTAACAAAAAGCAGTATCACGTAGCAACACGATGCTACACTTATATACAACTACTCCGATAAACATTGGCTGCGGAAAATGTAAAACAAGACGTGTGGCTGTAAAATATACATTTGCGTAAATGCTATGTAATTGATAAGTCGTTCATACATAAAGTTTTAACACTAAGTTTGGTAAACTGTACTATCGTGGACATACGCCATTGCGATATATGTCGTCCCAAATATCTTAGCATGAGACTAAGAAAACCAAACAACGAAAAACGAAAAAAGAGAGAACAAGCCTAGTTGATTGTAGTCAACACATCCATAAACCAAAACAACAGAACATGAAAGATCCCATAAGGAATTAGTCAACAACAAATAAAGGAAAATAACAAAAGTCGAAATACGAAACAAAATAATCTGTAAAACTCAGGACAGCACAGACAGTACTGGATGGGACGAATACAATACTGGATAAAAGACAGGATAACGACGACGACGTCACATACAACACACTATACGACACAACGATGAAGACACAAAAGAACACAGAAGATTTCCAAAGGCCGACTTTTCACGACGTTTCGGTAGCTGACACTTGCTCCCGTCTTTCAGGTGAAGTAAGTCCTGTTCTGTTGTTTTGGTTTATGGGTGTGTTGACTACAGCCAACTAGGCTTGTTTTCTCATTTTTCGCTTTTTCGTTTGTTTGATTTTCTTAGTTTCATTCTAAGATTTCTGGGACGACATAATATTGCAATGGCATATGTCCACAATAGTACTGCTTGTCTTTCTGTCCCATTGCGAGAAACATTCAAAGACATAGTAAGTTTGGTTTTAAGTGCTAACGTAATGCCGCCACTACACATCACCGAAAATTCGTTCACTGTACCCAAGTACCCGAACCTAAATGTATGGATAGTTATTCGTGTGTCGTTCGTCTTTGCGCGGCGAATGTTTGGCATTCGTGGCGATCCGCATAGAGTGTTTTTTTTTGCCCACATCTAAGGACGCGCGGCCAGAACACAAGTGCCATCCGCCACACACTCGCCGAACTTAGGTGTTTAACGTTGGGGGGGGGGGGGGGTTGTTAAAAGCTCAGGAGCTGGAGTAGGGTAGCTTTCCTCCGTTTCCTGACAGGTTTTGTTGATCACCAGAGGTTAGCCAAGATGTGATAAACGCTTGTAATGCTGTTCAGAGTTCTAACGTGGCGGGAACAAAAATAGCCTACTATTGTAAACTTAATATTGTACTACGTAAGTGTGACGTCATCAGCAAGTTTCTTACTCATTATTTAATCGTGCCTGATCCTTCGATTATTTAACGTTATGCGTTTAATTTTCTGATGTGTCTATTGTTCAAATGTTTTTTGTAAAGAGTAGATCGAGAAGCTAATATCGTAACTTATCTGACATTTAAACTTTACTCAGGTTTTTTTGCACACCTGAATTGAGAATTTCGTTCTACCTATCTTACTATTGTGAGTTCTAAACACAGAGCGGAGCAATTGCCTTATGTCAACTTCGTTAAAAATTTTAAAAACTTGTCATTTAAAAAATAAATCCATATGAACCCGATGATTAGGTTGAGACCTTTCAAGTATTATAACTCGTTATCTTTGAATGAACTGTGCAATGGGAGCGCATGACTGGATTTATTTGCTTGGACATACTCCATTGCGAAATAAATGACTGTCAAAAGAAAACTAAAAATAAGACAACCACATAAATAAGCCGAGTATGCTTTAGTCAATAGGATACGTACACGACATAAAACTCCAAAAATGGAATCGGGTCAAATGAAACAAGGAACAAACAGATAATAACGGATATATATATATATATATATATATATATATATATATATATATATATAAAAAGAAACCTAAGTTAACATACGACACAACGATGAGACGAAAACAAAAACGCAGTAGATATCAGACACGAACAGAAATACAACAAACGACACCTTTGTATTTTGTTTCGTCTCATCGTTGTTTTTTTCTCAAATGGTTACCTGAAATAATTGTGTGTGATACTGAATTTTTCATATTTCAGGTGGTATCAAAATGTATTCAACGAAAATGGTATTCCGTGATCATTTCACTAGAGCTCAAATTTGTGTCGAGTTGCCGGAAATGTCGCTTGTAGAATGTGAAAAAGTTGGCAATCCTAAACACCGGACAGAATTCACCCTTGTGCAAGTCCTGCAGCTTGTCAACATGCCTGAAGGGTCGTGGTTCCCCGCCGCGACCTTGTCCAGTGGCGTCGTCGGGGACAGTAGGCGAGGGGTTGAGGTTGTTTCCGGAGAGGGCCGCTCTCCGCAGGAGGGGGATCACGTCGATTGTAGTCGCCTTGATTGACCTGAACTCCAACAATGGTTCCCTCACTGCGTGCTCTGCTGAAATGGCCTCTAGGTGCACCCAAGGTAACGCGCATCCCCCCTCCCAATCACAGCTGGACACATGTGCTTAGCGTAGGGAAGATCACCAAGGGAGCGGTTGAATAACGCTATGTGATGGATGAGTTGAGAGGATTTTTCGGACCTTTAACATTGAGGTCTTAAGGCGGTCGCCTACCTTTCGCTTCAAATGCGTTGCAATGAATTCGTAAACTGTTTTTCTTTTCTACGAAAATATTCCACGTCTGTCCATTGTATCAACGTACTAAAAGAAAACAAACTTCAGACAAGGTCAGAACCTCATTGTTAAGATGCCATGCACGGTTTCTAAGCACTCCAATATAGCTAAAAACTGCCTTTTCAGACTTCCGTACTTCAAAATGTACTAACCGGATGTATGTGAAACTCAGATTGCGTCCTGCGCCGAACTTAGTAGCAGATTTTCCACCAATAAAATTATATGGTCACCGCTTAATGACCCATAGTGAAAACCGTGCGGCGGGAACCTTGCACGCTAGTTCAGCGCTTGGCTCGTTGAGGTGACGTGGCATTTGATGGGCGCTTCAAGGTCGAAGATACTGCTCCGTCGCTTTTGAGCCTCTCACGCATGGGTAGGCGGCGCCCTTAAGAGTCGATGAGGGTGAAATTAAGTGAATGGACAACACAACATCCATGCCCGAGCCGGGATTCGAGCTCAGGATCTCTCGCACGACGACCGGCGCTTAACCGACTACGCTACCGAGGCCGGCTGTATGTGATAGGTACAACGCTCCTTTGTTACGCCTGTTTCTGTCGTAGTGGTATTAAATTCGCATACTCTGATGTGCAAGAGGGTATAGAAAGAGTAAAAAAATTCGCGGAACGTTTTAGCGCCATTGTAATCTTTAAAGCTATCTAGCATATTGCTACTCATATGATTGGACGACGATAACTTGAGACAGTTCAAACGACTGCAGATGTTTAAAACTGTCAGTTTCGGCGTGTCCGAACCCTCATTATCCCGGTAAATGTTAAAACACGAAAAACGGAATAATAATATCGACACGTAGATACTAAACTGGATCCTAAAAGTCAGCTTTTCTCGCCATAAATAACTCTACCTAAACACGGACAAAATAATATCTAGCGGGGAGTGAACTCAAAGCTGAACATCGTATCCCTATAAGGAGACATCGCACTGGGAACACCTAGGTGTCGTCGTTACCTATGGAATTGCATGACTTGTAACACTAATGAAGATGCGACGGAATTCGAAAGGTGGGTAAAAAAGGAGTTCTCAGCGAAAACTCATTGTACAACGACGAGTTCTCAGCGAAAGCTCGCTGTACAACGACGAGCTCTCAGCGAAAGCTCGCTGTACAACGACGAGTTCTCAGCGAAAGCTCGCTGTACAACGACGAGTTCTCAGCGAAAGCTCGCTGTACAACGACGAGTTCTCAGCGAAAGCTCGCTGTACAACGACGAGTTCTCAGCGAAAGCTCGCTG
>PNEQ01102239.1:0-11734 GCA_003012365.1 Medauroidea extradentata | reverse complement strand
CAGAATAAATAGGTATAATTTATTCCAACAGTAAAATCAGACATTTTGCAGACAAAAAAAAAGTCACTTAATTATGTTATGTTGACCCTCGAATGTTTTCCATCGAACCTAACAATTAAAAACTGGGAAATAAATTTATTCGCTTCATATTTCACAAAATAGTGTCTGTATTAATAATTCCAAGATGGAAACACAAGTGGTAAAAAATTTATAGCCCTGAATAACCTACACCTTTGTTTTCCGCCTCTACATTTCCGATTTAAGACGTAACAATTTTACCCTAGTCTTTTTTTCCCCCCACTGGTAAAACTTATGCTGGATTATGATAATAGTTTGTGTTCTCGCGATTCGTGAAGAAAATTGATTGCCATTTCACTAACAAAATTAACACAGCGTCATTACAAATTTAAAATTCATTGTTCTTAAAATCTCTTTGCCTTATTAAAATACGCATATTTATTTTATTATTACGTATCAAAAACAAAAATAAAACAGATAACATTTAACAAGCTACCAGGATAAATAAACATGTTGCAATACGTAACCTAAATCACCACCATATTCCAGTCGACTTCCATACTCTAGAAATTCTCACGGTCGAAGATTGAGTTCGTCAAATGCCAAATTTTCATAATTCCGCACACGTTCATAAATTTTTGAGATTTCAAACAGAGATAGGGACTACAATTCCAGACACACATTTGTCTAACACACAAACAATCTAACAACGTTGCCAAGCTTACCAAAGGACTAAAGTCATTGCCAATCTTAAATACAGTAAAAATAAATACAAAACAAACTGAAAATTGTATTTACCTTCCTTCATTAACTCAACAGAATTTTTATGGAACAATTTCATTGATTTAAAAAAAGCCAGTTTCCAGCACTTCAAAAAAGTGAAAAAAGTGACAATTTTCAGAGAAAGTGACTAAAAGTGACTTTTGTCAAAAATAGTGACTAGAAGTGAAAAAAGTGACCGACTTTGAGGCCTGTATCTGGTCACCATAGATGTCACGTCACATCTCATTACACCAACATTCCCCACGCATCTGGTCTATCTCCCATAGAATAATATTTCAACCAAAGTCCTTCAAACAGGAAACCATCTGCTGCTTTCTTGTCAAACTAACCAGACTAACACTTAACAATAACAGCTTCCGTTTCATTGATAAACACTACCTCCAGATCAAGGGCACACTTCCATGAGTACCCGCATGACCCACTCCTATGCCAACCTGTTCACGGGCAGACTAGAGGGCAACTTCCTCAGACACCAGCCCAACCCCAATAGAAGATCAGCTAATCCACTTCCTCAACAGCTTAAATACCTATAGTTCACTTAACTTCACCTGGTTTTTCTCCAAAACACACACAATTCTCCTGGATGTCGAGTTGGCACTACACAATGGCATCATTCACACCTCAGTACACACAAAACTAACAAACAACCTTCAATACCTTCATTTCAACAGCTGTTACCCATACCGTGCCAAAAAGTCACTAACTTACAGCCTTGCCACCAGAGCCAATAGCATATGTTCAACCCGAAGTGACCTTAACAAACAGTGCCAACAAATAGCCAAAGCTTTCACAGACAGAGGCTACCCTGAACCAGTGGTCCAAACACAAATCCAAGCCACCTCTAACACCAGCAACACTACAAAAGCCAACAACACAGAAATCCCTTTGGTGGTACCATATCATGAAGGACAAGGTAAACACCAGCCCATTCTCAACTCAGGCTACAAACTATTGTCCTCCTCACCACAAACCCAAAACCTTCTTTCCAAACCATCACGGTTGGTTTTCAGACGACAACCCAACCTCCGCAACAAACTAGTACGCCCCAAACTCCAACCTTCTACACCTACTAATCTCAAAGGTTCTCAATTGTCATCCCTGCAACAGCCCACGTTGTGGCTCCTGTGCTATCTCCACCAGCCCTCTAAAACATTTAAAAGCAGGCAAACAATAACATTTATTCCATCCAAGGTAGTTACAATTGTGCAACCAAAAACCTAATCTACCAGCTATAGTGTTCACACTGTGATGCTGAATATATTGGCCTCAACACCAACACTCTCAGACAGAGAATGAATGGCCACAAAGCAGACACTAGACAAGCCACAGCAGGTAAAGATACCAATCCATAGGAAAAACCAGTTGCTGCCCATGCAGCCCACCATAACAAAGACTTTGACTCATACTACAGCACTAGAGTGGTGAAGTCCCTGTCACGCACAAGCAATAGCTATGAATTCAGATGATGGGAACTAGCTCATGAGTACATCACCAAATCTAGGCAACCACCAGGTCCCAACATAAGATAACATCCCCAGTCAAACAGCTTCCCACAATCATGTTGCTCGCATCTCCTCATAAACCCCTACACATCCTCTTCTACATGACGCTTTTTATTCTCCCGCTTCATATCAGTTCAACAACTGGCCACTAGGTGAATCGGCAGCCATACCGCAGTCAGTCATGTCTCTTCACACAAGGAAGCTGCTCTAAGCAGCAAAACGTCACGGTACATGCTTCCGCAATCATGTGTTGTCCTATAGTTTTGTATGTATCTGTCAAGTACCAAAACGAAAGTACTTGTGCTTCTGTCTTTTATACGTACAGATAAACTTAAAATATACTGCTTTATGATCTGACAGTGCAGAACATATTGAAGGCAACAAGAAAAACAAGTGTAATAATGCTTGCATGTATTAGTCAACTCTCGATGTAACGACCTTTCACGGTTCCCGGTAATAGGGTCGTTATTTCGGAGGGGTCGTTATTAAAATTTTGACAAATTTCGACGATCCCCAACCACTAAAATGTTTACAGTTATCGTTTTTTATCATTGAATCTGCGTCAATTCATCTTTGGCGCAAAAATTACGTGTTTTTATAAAATTTTACACATTTATTTTGAAAAGCAAATGCATTATTATGAAAGTATGACATTGAAGCGGATCTTCGACCTATGTTTCCTTCAATATAATTCATAAACGTTGCAGATAACATAAATTCTTGCGCATGCAAAGTCCATTTGAGATGTTATTTTCAAGAATGCCGCAATAACATTTATTGAAATAGTAATATTTCTCAGTAGAGTGAAGTATTTTGAATAAATAGATACACTGGAAGCAGATATAGAGACTTTCTTTGGCTCAAAATTAAGCAAAAACGCCGCCGGCAATGTAGATTCTTGCGCCCACAACCGTTTTTTCAAAGTTATTTGCAAGAAAGCAGCAACAAAGTTTATTGAAATTAGTAATATTATTCAGTAGAGTGAAATATATTGAATAAATAGATACACTGGAAGCAGATATATGACCTTTCTTTGGCTCCAAATTAAGGGTGCTCAGTACGGTATGCTAACAGTGAGAAACATGTGCACTGTTATTGATCATTATTCAGAGAAAAAATTAAGTTAAAGTATATCGTTTTCGGAAGTATGTGTCGTAAAGTCGTATAATTGTCTAAGACATTTAATATATATTAAAAACTTTTAACTTTTTAAAGAAAAAATTCTGGAAAATAAGCCTTTTTTAATGATTTAGTTAATTATAGTGGAGTAACGCAGTACGAATAACACATAAAGCCATATCTTAGACTTGTACCTTACCATGCTCTATAGTATGTTGCAATCGGAACATTTCTGGAATAATTGTAATCCTGTAAAAACAGTAATTAAAATTAAATAATCTCAATTTTTTACCCGACGAAAACAGGACATCTACTTGTGGAGATATGTTGCTTCTATCCCCAGTACCTCGAGTGAACGCGGAGCAGTTATGAGACGATAAGGAAGTGGCAACTCATGTTACCAAAACTGACAGGGATTATTTGCACGGCGCAATCTAGCTAGAGACCGATTCTCACGAAAATGCCTTCAGTCGGGCGGTAAAGACGAGTGAGGTGTCATTTTATTAAGTTTTATTTATTTAATTCGACTTATTTTTACATGTAGAGAAGTTACGACAATATTGCCTTGTCTACCACTTAACCACAGTCTCTAAAAATTACAAAACAAATTGCGAAACATAAATGAGAAAATAAAGGAAAAGAAAACATTACATAAGTCGTTCACAATTCAATCACGCACACATTCACTCCAAATTAATGAAAGTGAGATCATCCACTGTTCACTCTGCACTATCAAAATCAGCGTTCATACTTTTAAAAGGAGCTCTTTTAAATGTAGGTTGAGACAAGATTTATTTTAGATGTTCCTCCAGTGCATTCCAGGCGCGTGCTGCAGAAACTGTAAAAGATTTAGAATAAGCACTAGTACAATGCTTAGGTATGAGCAGAGACAGAGTGGCTTTCAAGCGGATAGGTACAAATTTTATGACGGGAAAGTAATTCAAATTTAGTTGTTAAATAGGAAGGAGAATTAGAATGTATAATCTTTCTTAGGAGAAGGAGGCAATGTAATTTACGCCTGTTTCCAGTTGTTGCCAGAACAAATTTTTATGAAATTGTGAGATATGATTACGTATTTTAAGGTTAAAAACATAACGTACTCATGTATATTGAATCTTCTGTAATATAGTGGCTTGTTCGTCAGTGAGGTTGCTGTAAACCAAGCCACAGTAGTCAGACAACGTAGAAAATAGTGCCTGGACAAGGTGTATTTTAATGCGCAAGGGGAGTTGAATTTTTAGGCGTTTTAGCGAGTGATATGCTAGCTACGTGGAGAAACTAATTTAAAGTGCTGTTCAAAATGAGTCCTATGTTTTTCACTGAGGATGTCAACTCGATTTTCGCATTGCCAACACTAATTTTTGGAAAATCGGCAGTAACAGTTTACTATATATTTTTACTCTTTCTTTAAAAACGACATAGAAGGTACCGATTTAGATTTCCAGGTTAGCATATTCGTATCCTACACAAAATACTGGATAAAATGACACCTCACTCGTCTTTACGCATGATAGAAGGCATTCTTTCACTCAGCTGATAGACTAACAAGCTTGTTGCCTTTTCTCAATTAGTTCATTATAAGATTATGTTTAGAGCGATCTTTTGAAGATGCTTCTATTGAAATTGCGTATAAGTTATATAATAAAAATCAAAACTGCTCGGTATTTATTCTCCAGTACACCAGTAAGAAAGCATTTTAGAATAAAATCATTAGAAGAATAGACAGCATAAGAGCCCCTTATTCAGGCAGATCCCAATTCCAGAAACCGAAAATACACTGCCGTCTTTGTATGAAGTTGTTATTTGCGCAATTAACAATATCAAATTTTTCATAACAGTCTGGAGTTCATTAAGGTAAGCACTTTAGGACACAACCCCAATCATCCAGAGTACAGCCTCAGTATCAGCGAATTTGTATGTAGGTACAATAGCGTAGTTCTCATTAGTTTGTTTTATTTTTATAATGTTTAGTTTCAACTATGCGGACGTACAATCCTGCAATAAAAAAACTATTCGTAACATGTTCAAACATTACACGGTCATTTAAAAGAGTTCCTAGCAGACAGTAGAGGAGGGGTTTCCGCTCGCCATTTTGGTGGCTGGTGGCGTCCTTTTCCTCGCCCCCAGTTGTTGAGTGTCTCTTGTGCTAAGCGGACGTGTTTTCGGGAGCAGAGAGAGTGATGCGGAATTATGGTGGTCGTTGGACTTGACGTCTGAGGCAAAGCTGCCTCCGCGTCGGTAATTGAGTAATCGCAATGACTTAAGCTTTTCTTTTTTTTTATATATATTTTTTGTGGAGTCCCGTGTACTGTAGCAACGACAGACACGATGAAGAGGAGGCGAGTTGCTGTTATTGCATAGTTTACGAGATCGTAACTTCGGTTTGCCGCAGCACCATTATCATTCGTCTCATGTTCCTGTGAGATGGCTTTTCGCGCAACAACGTAAATATCAAACATGTTGGGAACTCTTTAAGATGCCGGCCTGACAAAACGGTAGCGTTTCTGATGCACGATGCTCTGGAGGCATCCAGGTTGTTTTTCTTTCCCGATTTACTGACTGCCACGCGCGCTGTGATGCTATCTACCGTGTGCAAAAAGGCTTAATAAAATCAAGTTTCTGTTCCGTAGGACGCATCTCTTTATTCATTCAGGGTTCGAACCCACTATTTTCCCTGAGAAATTAGAGTATGTTTCATACCGACTGGTGTTCAGTCGTGAGCTACGTGGAGCTGTGTGTGTGTCCCAATCACATTCGGTAGCTCACCGCGAGGTGGGGCCGAGTGGGGCATCATATATATATTTTGCGACACAAGCGTGATGGGCAGACAGTACCATCACAATATCCCCAAAAATAAAAATTACAAATCATCGCATAATCGTCACATCGCAATGTTTTGTTTACGTTTCTGGACCAGAGATGTTAACTACGTTCAAGTCCGGAGTACGACACTAATAGAACACAATGGTTGCCGCAAGAATGGATTATAGTTAGTACCAAATATTCCACTGGAATGAAAATGTAACATCACAGCACTACTAGTTTCACAGTCCGCCATCTTTAGTGTTTGTCTCGCGTGTGGACTTTCTCAACTGAACGTAGCATATCTATGACGTCTCAAAATATAAACAATGTTTGTAAACACTACAACGGTAATAAACGGTAGCGAATATGTAGTAAAATTGTTCCGTCGTTAATTATAAATCACTTTCTAATTCACAAATATTTTTAAATGTGTGTCGGCAAAGTAAAAAAATATTGATCTTTTTTAAAGTACGGTACGACTCACAGAAGCCGACAACAAAAACATGAAAGAGAAACGGAACTTGGAAAACTACTGTAGGCCCTATTGATCTGTTTCATAATAACCTAAAATTCCTATTTACCAGTAAATTTTTATTCACAAACTTTACTACGTACAGTACGTAAGTACCGGTAAATACTGCTGATCACAAAATGTGCTCCCACCAAACATGATAATACAATTATGCACAAAATTAGGTAGCTAAACAAAACCAACGTAGCCTCCAAGATCTAGTAAGTTATGTATATAAATTTAATCAAACTGCACAGATCTTGTTTTTCTGCATGTACAAATAGGCCTATATGTGTATTTTATGTATGTAACCTAGTTCATGTAATTTCATTTTCATTTCTTTCAAAAGGGACTATGAGGATTTTATGTATAAGAAAATAAAAAGTTTTAAAAAAACTTAAAATAAATCCATAGAATCGGACTCGGAATCGAATCCCAATTTTAAGAATCAATGTTGGAATCGGTAAATTTTAGGAATCGACCCAACACTAGTTACAAAGGCAGTTAAACATGGAAAATAAACACTGGATAAACACCGGGGCGTAAGTAAATACAGTTTCACAATTAAAACTTAATCTTCACACTCTTACATGCTAGGATATTATTATTATGTGAAAATAAACTGTAAAACGGCAATCTGCAAAGATGCGGGTGAATACTAGCGCTCTTAGGCCTAAATGGCAAAGTGTTAAAAATCGGAGCCAAGCGTGAAGGTAATTTATAAGAGGATGTGACGTCATTGCGTCATAATATCGTTGGCAACGTAACTTAAATGCCAGCAATGTCTGTGTTCAAAAACTATTTACAAAGTACTATCGCAATGTTGTTGATTGAAAATGTAATTTATTTCAATAGGAACTTCCATTCTGAATGAATGTACGTTCATGGTTGACATCTAGACTTTTCTTTGACATATTAGGCACAAACTTTGCCGGCAACTGTAAATTTAGTTGGCACTATGAAAAAACGTTTTGATAAAGCTGTTTGTGTCCTGGAACCTTGTCTTGGCAGCGAGCGACCACACACACGTGTACGATAATTTGTGTGCGCAAGGACCTATCTGGAAACTGGTTAGTTCAAAAACAACATACACGACGTGTCTATCCTATGTCACTTGTGCCACTTTTGACCACTACCTATTCACAGCTCCTACGCTCGCTCAGCAGATGGGACGTGATGATAACACTACTCCCTTTGTTTTGCAGGCAGTTCTTCAACTTGTCTAGCTCGGCCGGCCGTGTGAAAATAATCTGCTTGAATAACGATTCTACTTGCTGCAAGAGTTATTTACACACTTCAGCAATGTGCAAAGTGGGGGATTTGATACTCAGTTTCAATTTGCTCACCAACAGTAAACACAAACAAAAGAAGTTGATCGTTGTTAATAGACTTAGATACCACATTCACAGAACAACTTTAAACCTACACAATGTTGTTTCACGTTTTCTTTTTTTCCAATGCATACAAGTGTACCCACAGCTGTTATTTACAGTCAAGCCAATTGTGCGTGCTTTTGCGTGGGCGCGAGTGTATGTATGGGCTAGTGACACACACCAGACGCGCTGTTGCCAAGTGTCGTACTTCCCTACGCCACGTATATCTGAGACATGCACCCGACGTTTGGAAGTGTCAGTTATGAACTGTCCTGCTTTCACTTGTAAAAGAATAATGATTTATAAACACTACTGTGTATGTATCATTAAATGACATGATGGTAATTATATTTAACAGCATTTAGTTAACATAACTGAAAAAATAATAAAGCTTAAATAAACACGACGTATAATCGTAATACCACAGGCACAAAGACAGACTACCGTATCCAAGGGGCCGGTGGAGGGAAAGAACTGGGTGAGTCGTTGACGGCCGGGAGATGGGAAGGGGCATTCGGGCTGGCTGGCTGGCCATCATGCCGCATGGGAGGAAGGGACAGCAACGTATATTTTCAGAACACACAGTGTGCAGCAGTACAGTTTTCAAGAAATAACTGTAACCATTTGCGGCCTTTTCTGCTATATTCCTTGAATTAAATTTTTTTTCAAGCAAATTTTTTTCTATTTTCCACAGTTCCTGGAAAAAGGGTCGTTACTTCAAGAGGGCCGTTATTCCCGGGCTCGTATAATCGAGAGTTGACTGTATTTGATTTTTTATTTCAGTTTAAAGATGCTTGCTTCAACTGCCATGAGTGCTAGTTACCGCATTTACCCATGTACCACCTGCCCCCATGTAAGACCCGCACTCCATATTGTCAACATACTCTCTTGAAAAAATTTTTTGTCCCACTATTTTGTTTAAATTTAATTTATTTTTGCGTAAAAAACGCAATGAAATTATACCCCAAAAGTATACACTCGCACCCCTTATTGTTAATATGCTCAAATGAAAACATAATTTTTTCACTATTTTGTTCGAATTTAATTTACTTTTGCGTAAAAAGGTAATGTGTAGCACCACGCGCAGCATCTTGGAACAAAGATGACAATGACTGGCTGCATGGAACACGTGCGAACGATCCATAGCAAAACGTATGCTGCACTCTGTTAGCTAAAAGCTGTAACTGAAGAATGCGCTCAGTCGCGCTGTACTGTGGCACATTCTGACGGAGCCACGAAACACTATCTCGGCCTCTGCACTGTACTGTGGTGCATTCTGACAAAGCTACGAAACACTATCTCGGCCTCCGCACTGCACTGTGTCGCAAAAAACTATCTCAGCCTCATTGCTGCTTGTATGTGCGCAGATGCTTGTTCAACAGGCCAAACAAGTCAAATAATGAATCGTCAATCAACATCATTGTAATATGCAGACGTTTTTAGAATAAAACAATTCACTTAATGGCGCGGTGCTGGCTTGGCGCATCTCAGCACGGCCTGGCGCTGCCTGGATTGCTGAAGTTTGGCACTTCCCGGAGGGCGGCCATGGTGCCACGAGCCGTACGTCGGTACTGGGCGTGGGCGACGGTAATGCCGGTGTTGTGTATTTACATCTAATAAGCTCCAATCCGATGTTATATAGCATATACTTATATTTCCTTTGTAATAAATGCTTCCATCAGTCTGTAATGCATGGTAAATCCCATTTTCTGAGGCCTCATTTTTCATCCAAAACCTTGATTTACGTGTATGACCTGCATCCCAACTTTTCAGTTTGGTTTTTTGGAAAAAAGGTGTGGGTGGTACATGGGTAAATATGGTACTTCAGTTTGATGTAACCAAATAAGCTACACTATAATTTAAACTTATTAAGTGTCAAGTAGAAAAAAAAACAGAAGCATCCAATTACTACTGTATATGTTATCCATACATGTTTTTTTTATGTAATGCCCTTTAATGTTAAAAACAATTTTAAGCATACCTACCAAAATATACCGTATATACGCAGATACAGGCCGCGTGCAGATACAGGCCGCACCCTAAATTCAGAACAAAAATTTCAGAAAAAGTAATATCTCAAAAAGAGGCCGCACCAAAATGCTGACGCTTGGCAACCATGTATTCATAGTGTGATGACAGCTGCTGCGCGCCATCGATCGGAGCGCGTGCGTAGCTGAGCTTGACCTTGTCTGCATCGTGTGTAGCCATCCCCCCACCCCTCTTGCGTATCATCTTCTTGCCTAGCATGTGTAGCGGAGTTTGACCTTGCCTACAGCTTGTGTTGCTACCTCCCCTCTTGCCTAGCTTTCAGTTCCGTTATCTGAGCCACCCACTCGTCTGCACCTGCCACAAACCCGTTTTCACGTGGTTTGGTTTGTTACCAGTGTTGTTTATGAGAGCTTGAGTCGAGGCTGTACAGCTACGTAAACGTGTACCGGAGATTTCACAGTTATATTTTTACATTGTTACATAGTTTTATATACATACACATTTATTTCTGTTTATACATATTTATTTATATTTATTATTTATTTGTTTTTGTATACATATATTTATTTATACTTTGCGCAAGTCAGAGATGGGAAAGGACAGAGCGAGTTATAAAGCTAGCTTTAAACTCAAAGTGGTGCAGTATGCACAGGAACACGGGAAGAGAGAAGCGGGAAGGAAATTTGGTGTAAATGATAAGAACGTGAGAAGGTAGATAATACAGAGAGAGAAGTTGCAAGGCTTGAAGAAAAATAAGTGTACCTTGAGAGAACAGAAGCTTAAATATCCCGAGGTGGAAGAAAAATTGAACCAGTTTGTCCTCAACACTAGGCAGTATGGTTTTGCAGTTACCACCGAAATGTTGTTATTCGAAGGCAGCAGACTTGCACGACAAAACAACATACCCGTTGTAGAGTTCAAGGCTAGTTACGGATGGGTTAGACGTTTCATGGAGAGAAAAGGCCTCTCTTTGAGAAGACGAACTTCCATTGCTCAGAAACTCCCGGCAAGCTACAAAGAGAAATTGTTAAGCTTCCAGAGATTCATAATAAATCTACGAAGGCAACACAACTACCATCTAGGCCAAATTGGAAACGATGATCAGACGCCGGTATATTTCGATATGTCGGAGTCCACGACAGTCACACCTTCTGGTTCGCCGCGCTCAGTTAAAATTCTTGGTACGGGAGCGGACAAACAGAGATGCACTGTGATGTTATGCGTGACGGTGGATGGCAGAAAACTACAGCCTTATGTAGTTTTCAAGCGCAAGACCTTGCCAAAGGAGAAGTTCCCACCCGGAATAATTGTGCGCGTCCAGGAAAAAGGGTGGATGTCCGAAGACCTAGTGAAGGACTGGCTCTCGTGCGTGTGGTGTCGACGGCCAGGGGGACCTCTACGAATGAAATCACTGCTCGTTCTAGACAGCTACCGAGGCCATCTTACGGAGAGCGTAAAGAAGCGGCTCCAAGAGGGGAAGACGGATTTGGTTGTCATACCAGGCGGTATGACGAGCATGCTACAGCCGCTCGACGTATGCATAAACCACCCTTTCAAAGTGCGCATGCGGCGTCCGTACAATGAGTGGATTCGGTCAAATCAGGAGACAACGAAATCCGGCCGTCCGAAGAAAG